>JAVTVY010020945.1:0-70698 GCA_036873755.1 Hanleya hanleyi
AAATGGAGGAAGAAGACTCTCAAATGCAACAAAAAGTTCGCAGTATTGCACAGGATATTGTATTTGTCGCTTCTTACGGCCGTAAGCTTACCCCAAACACGTTGGATTGGGTCTTGCTTTGCACCAAGCAACACGGTCGGAGCAGTTAACGGATCTGTTCAATGCTGCTGGTCACACTATTGGGATTGACACTATACGTCGCATGGATACCACAATAGCCTCAGCTATTCTTCATAAGTCAGAAGTGAATGGTGGCGTATATCTCCCTGAAGGCATTAGACCATATGAATCGGGTCGCGTAATTCTTGCCTCTTGTGACAATATAGATGTCCTAGAAGAAACAATCGATGGAAAAAACACATTCCATTGCACCCAGATGGTGTTATGGCAGAGAGGGCCTCCACCAGAACGTGATGATAGTGGAAGGAAATTTGGACGGTCCAAAGCCCTTGAACGCGAGCGTCTGCAAAAACTGCACGAGTTGGATCATGTTCAGGTAACGACAGGCACGCGACCGACACCTACTTTCAAGGGAGAATGCAAGATAGAGGTGGATAAATGGTTTGAAACTAGTGACGAGAGGAACCAATCAAAATTACTAAATCAAGCCTGGCTTCTATCGCGAATGAACGACGACAATCAGCAAATGGTTCCATCTTGGTCTGTTTTCAATGAAGCCATTAGTACAATTAATCCGGAAGTGACGACTGTGGGCATGCTTCCCATTCTCCAATCCCCAGCCGACACCAATGCCACAATGACAACGGTGCTGAATAAGTTTGTTAGCATAACAAATAAGCTAGAGCAAGAGCAAACTCTCGTATTTGCAGACTTGCCACTGTACAGCAGGGGAAAAGAGTTAATTTGGGCAGCTCCAGAGAAATACAAGAATGTTATTATGCTGCTTGGCCATCTGCATGTCTTATTTAACTTTCTCAAAGTGATCGGTCAACATTTTGAGAGTTCGGGGCTAGATGATCTATATGGGTAGAGTCCGGCTTATTTGCACAAAACACAACCGAGACTATGTTGGAGGGCAAGGCATACTACAGAGCCGTACGTGGGCATCTATGGGCCTACGAAGCCCTGTGTCGGATTAGATGGGCCAAATTTGTTCATTGGTTGCAGGTCAGTAATATAGACCAAGGCAGTGAAATAAGAGAAGCTGTAGCAAAGGTTACAGAGCTGTTCAGGATTGAACATGGACAACGACAAGATCTTTGTGACGCAGTAGCGCGTCTAAGTCAGTGTTTGAAAACAAACTGTCTTCAAGACAAATTGGATGAATTTGCTCGCCAGTTTGGATCTGAACCAAACTTCGTCTCCTGGTCTAACTACATCAAGATGGTCGAAATTTTACTTGATTTTATCAGCGCAAATCGGGAAGGGAATTGGCAACTACATCTTGATGCATTCGCTGCCATGTTGCCTTGGATGACGGTCTACGACCATACCAACTATGCCAGGTGGGGACCTGTTTACTTGGCTGAAATGAAAATGCTTGACACCACAGCAGCAGAAATACACGCTGAATTTGTGTCCGGAAACTTTGTTATCAAGCGAAGTAAAAATCGATTCAACCAAGTACCAGTAGATCAAGCTACCGAATGGATGAATCGAATGTGCAAAATTTCAAATGGCATTATCGGAATAACCAGAAACGATCCAACTAGGGATCGATTTTGTGCTACATGGGCTGAGCGGTCACAGATTTCACTGGACACCAGTCCTTGTTCGGCTTGATAGATGAAGACAGAGAAGTAGAAGCGATCTGAGCCCGAAAAGAAGCTCTCCCCTCACGACAGAAACATGACGAACAAGCCGTTAAGCAACTGGTCCTGCAATTCGAAAGATTTGATGTTTTCAGGATCAACGTTACATGTGGACAACTCGTTCCCACAGCAGCACATGCCATAGCCGAACCCGGAACAGACGTAGAGGGAGACGACGATGATGTGAAGGAAGCGACATTGGTCTCATTAGCATCAAATGATATTGCAACCAGCCAAATCCAGAATGACCTTCTGTGTGCGGAAGAAAGGGGAAGGAAGCTGGTTGCGATCAATGTCAAAGAACGACTTGTGCAAATGTCCGTACCATTCTTCGATCCACTTAAGAAAAACAAACCCAAAACGTTTAGCACGTTATACAAATGCGTCTGTAACAATCAGTCTAATGAGAAGAAAGCCATCAAAGTGGATGCGAGGTTAATTCAACAGCTGTTCAATGCCTCGAGGGCTGGCTGTCAGGTTGACATGCAATACATATTAAAACACGAGCTTTCACCAGTTCCACTGTATTTGGCAAAACGAAATGGGGAGATGAATGCTGCTGCAAAATCGGATATGCTCAACCTTCTTACAAAGGATCTCAGCTTGGAAACTTCAGCAGAAATTCCAATCGCGGCGGAAAACATTGAATCATGTGTAGTGATTGATGGTCATGCCATGATACAAGCACTTGGAAAACCTTCTAACTGCCGCACATTTGCTGATTACGCAGACATATTTTACAAAGGAGTATGTCGGAACTTCAGTTCCTCGGTTACAAGGGTCGACATCACATTTGACAGATATATAGGCACAATGTCAATCAAAGCACCAACGAGAAAGAAACGTGTTGGGAAGCAGAAAAGACCAATTCGTAAAGTCATAGACAGGGATGACGTTCCATTGCCCCAGGTCTGGGCGCAGTTCATATCTCCAGATGAAAACAAGGCTGATTTGGCGCTTTTTGTGAGTAATTATCTCATGAAGGCAGGGGCTCACTTGCCCTCCAACCGAGAGCTGGTTGTTGGGGGTGGTTTTGCTGAATCGCAGGTGGCTAGATCAACAAGACGGGATCTCATACCACAGCTTACCGGGAACCACGAAGAGGCGGACACTCGTATCATCCTTCATGCCTGTGATGCTGTGGCTTGTGGGTACAAGCGCATCTTAGTGCACTGCAAAGATACTGATATTCTTTTGTTGTTGGTTCACTTCTTTACCCACCAGCAGGTTGAGGTATGGATGATAAGTGGCACTGCAAAACAGAAGAAATGTTACCCGGTCTCCCAGATTGCACAGCACCTGCCACAAGCAGTTGTGGCTAATATTCTCGGATTCCATGCGCTAACTGGTTGTGATACAACATCATCATTCGCCGGATTTGCTAAGAAAAGTTGCTGGAAGTTATATGTTGAAAATGCAAATCTTCTTGAAGGGGTTGGGCGAGACGGACCAACTGAACCGGCAGAGGAATTTGTTTGTCGCCTCTATGGTGCTGCGGATCCAGCTAATGGGATTGACGAAGCTAGGAGCGACTTGTTTGGAAAAGGAAAGAAGGCACTTGGGATGCTACCACCCACTAAAGATGCGTTCGAACTACATTTCGCACGGGCGAATTTCCAAACGAAAATATGGTTAAGCGCAAACTTGAAGGAGATAGACGTGGGTGCCCCAACAGACACTGGTGGCTGGAGGGTTGAGGGCACCGGCCTCGAAATTGCCTGGACCCGTCTCCCAAGTGTACCCAATGCATGTACTGAACTGGTAACATGCGGGTGCAAGACGAAGTGCAAGTCTGCTGGATGCAAATGCAGCAAATCTGGTCAGATTTGTATCCCAGCGTGTGCTTGCAACACAGAAAACTGTTGCAATCCTGTTGGGCTGTATTCACTTCAGGACAACGCAGAATAGCTTTGATTATCGCTCATATTCCTAATCTAACAGTCCTTGGCATCAAATAGGTCAACTTGACAATTTGACCTTTTGACATAAATCGTCCTCTGAATGACCCCATTCATTGACTCTCGCCTCAGTTAGTTTATATCAGAGCGGTAGAGGTCCTGCGAATCTAATTTCACCATTAACTTATCCCTAATAAACTCAGATTGCAACATAGGTAAACAACATTTTTCGTCTTCTGTTGACCTTATTTGACCTCGATAATGACCTCAACGCGACCTGAATTTCCAATGTTTACTTTGAAATTCAACATACAGCGCAATGAACAATGAGTAAAAGCAATTTTCATCTATTTTGACCTATTTTGACCCCAAAAGTGACCCTGAAACGACCTTATTCCTACGATAGAACGTGCTATCCATACCTACGTTAAACCTTGCACCACATAAAACCTACTGACCATGGATAACCACTCGTAACAAACAGCACAAAGGATATTAAGTTAGAATCCATTTTCACCCATTTGTGACCTCATTTGACCCTAAAAGTGACCCAAAAATGACCTTAAATTACAAAAATCAAGGTGGTATCCCCTCCTATCTTGATCTCTACCACACAAAGAACAAATTCAGCATGGGTACCCATTTGTAACAAAAAATGCCATCGAAACTTTTTTTTGGCGCTTTTGAGGCTCTTGGCCGGCCTACTATTCCTCTTGTCACTCATTAATGTTTAATTACCATAACTCAAGAATGATTATGCCTAGGTTAACTGATTTATAGTCTCTCCATTTTAATTAGTCGTCTACTTTGGAGCTTGTCAATAATCAGCAGTTAACTCTGCATAATTTTTCTTTTCTGCATCATGTAGAACAAACAGAACTCTACAAAATGACTACCATTTCTTCGTGATATCGATAATATATCATGCTTGAAATATTATAACTTTGTAATTCTCTCCATATAAAACTCCAGTGCTGTTGTTTCATGTACAGGGAGTTACATAGAGAGATGCCATAATGTATTCGTGTTGTCTAGCACAAAGGTCAACAATGCTGTGTACATTCATGGAGGTGTGTGCGGCTTATCATTTGGCAATTTCACTGGACATGGGATTTTACCTACACTCCCACGGACTGCCTTTTATTACTTAAAACGGCATCAATGAACTTTCTGACCAGTGAGCATGAATACATTATGACGTCTGCCTATGTAATTGAGACTCGGTACATTAACAGCTTTACTGGAGTTTTATATGGAGAAAAGGTTGTTTCCATCATGATATATTATCGATATCACGGAGAAATGGTAGTCATTTTCACCCCTCAGCCAAATTTTGCCCAAAGGGTATTGTCATCGTCAGCATCGTCTGTCTGTCCATCTGTCCATCTGTGGACACGATATCTCAAGAAGGATTACAGTCAGGCATTTTAAATTCACACCACATATGCATCTGGTGAAGGGTCAGAAGCCTATTGAAAATGACTGATGTTGACCTAATTTATCAAGGTCAAATTCTAATATTTGCTACATTTTTTGAAGGATTAAAGCTAGGGTCTCCAAAGTCATATTATATATGCAACTGGTGATTGACTAGAAGCTTATCCCAGTTGACTGACCTTGGCCTGTTTTCAAGGCCATATACTGTTTATTATGATATAACATGAAGAAATATAGCTAAGTTTTCCAAATTAATACTATGTATACGTCTGGTGATGGTTCATATGTGTGCTGGAGATGACTGACCCTGACCTAATTTTCAAGGTCATATACTGGTTATTATTATACAGCATGAAGAAATATAGTTGGGCTTTCCAAATGAATACTATGTATACATCTGGCGATGGTTCAGAGGTTTACTGAAGATGACTGACCTTGACCTATTTTTCACGGTCATATACTGTTTTCTATGATATAACATAAAATATTATAGCTACGCTTTTCAAATTAATATTCTGTGTACATCTTGCGATGGTTCAGAGGTGTGCTGAAGATGGCTGACTTTGATCTATTTTATTCAGGTGAGATTCTATTTAGCACAGTATTTCATGAAGGATTGTATCTGCATTGTTCAAATTTATACTATTTATGCATGGACCTTAAGTCTATTGAATATCACTGAACTTGATCTATTTTCTAAAGGTCAAATTGTATCTCTCCGAATTCATGTTCCATATGCAATTAAGTTAGAGTAGATTTTGATGCAGAAGAGTATATTTAGAGCTACAAATTTGGTCATACTCTACCAGAAACTAAGCGTAAAAAATTCCTCATCAATTAGCGCCTTGGTAAAACTACTAAAAGCTGACCTGGTTTAAATTCCTATATATTTCGAAAATGAGAGAACTGCAGTCAACCTTACCAGATTTTTCGTCGTCCGTCCGTCCGTCAGTCAGTCCTAGCGTCCGTCGTCCGTCCGTCTGTAAACAATTCTTGTTATCGCGATTTCTCAGGAACTACTTTATGGATCTTTCTCAAATTTGGCACACAGGTTCCCCTTGGGGTCTAGTTGTGCAAGATACCTTTTCTGGTCGGATTCGAATACCCAATATGGCCACCAGGCAGCCATCTTGGATTTCCCCATGAAACCTTGTTATCGCGATTTCGCAGGAACTACTGCATGGATCTTTCTCAAATTTGGTACACAGGTTCCCCTTGGGGTCTAGTTGTGCAAGATACCTTTTTTGGTCCGATTCGAAAATCCAATATGGCCACCGGGCAGCCATCTTGGATTTCCCTATGAAATCTTAGCGCGATTTCTCAGGAACTACTGCATGGATCTTTCTCAAATTTGGTACACAGGTTCCCCTTGGGGTCTAGTTGTGCAAGATACCTTTTCTGGTCCGATTCGAAAATCCGATATGGCCACCGGGCAACCATCTTGGATTTCCCATGAAATCTTGTTATCGCGATTTCTCAGGAACTACCGCATGGATCTTTCTCAAATTTGGTACACAGGTTCCCCTTGGGGTCTAGTTGTGCAAGATACCTTTTTTGGTCCGATTCGAAAATCCAATATGGCCACCAGGCAGCTATCTTGGATTTCCCCATGAAACCTTGTTATCGCGATTTCTCAGGAACTACTGCATGGATCTTTCTCAAATTTGGTACACAGGTTCCCCTTGGGGTCTAGTTGTGCAAGATACCTTTTCTGGTCCGATTCGAAAATCCAATATGGCCACCAGGCAGCCATCTTGGATTTCCCCATGAAACCTTGTTATCGCGATTTCGCAGGAACTACCGCATGGATCTTTCTCAAATTTGGTACACAGGTTCCCCTTGGGGTCTAGTTGTGCAAGATACCTTTTTTGGTCCGATTCGAAAATCCAATAATGCCACCGCGCAGCCATCTTGGATTTCCCCATGAAATCTTATCGCGATTTCTCAGGAACTACTGCATGGATCTTTCTCAAATTTGGTACACAGGTTCCCCTTGGGGTCTGGTTGTGCAAGATACCTTTTCTGGTCCGATTCGAAAATCCAATATGACCACCGGGCAGCCATCTTGGATTTCCCCATGAAATCTTGTTATCGTGATTTCTCAGGAACTACTGCATGGATCTTTCTCAAATTTGGTACACAGGTTCCCCTTGGGGTCTAGTTGCGCAAGATACCTTTTTTGGTCCGATTCGAAAATCCAATATGGCCACCGGGCAGCCATCTTGGATTTCCCCATGAAATCTTGTTATCGTGATTTCTCAGGAACTACTGCATGGATCTTTCTCAAATTTGGTACACAGGTTCCCCTTGGGGTCTAGTTGCGCAAGATACCTTTTTTGGTCCGATTCGAAAATCCAATATGGCCACCGGGCAGCCATCTTGGATTTCCCCATGAAATCTTGTTATCACGATTTTTCAGGAACTACTGCATGGATCTTTCTCAAATTTGGTACACAGGTTCCCCTTGGGGTCTAGTTGTGCAAGATACCTTTTCTGGTCCGATTCGAAAATCCAATATGGCCACCAGGCAGCCATCTTGGATTTCCCCATGAAACCTTGTTATCGCGATTTCTCAGGAACTACTGCATGGATCTCTCTCAAATTTGGTACACAGGTTCCCCTTGGGGTCTAGTTGTGCAAGATACGTTTTCTGGTCCGATTCGAAAATCAATATGGCCACCAGGCAGCCATCTTGGATTTCGCCATGAAACTTTGTTATCGTCATTTCTCAGGAAGTACTGCATGGATCTTTCTCAAATTTGATACACAGGTTCCCCTTACGGTCCAGTTGTGCAAGATACCTTTTTCGGTTTTCGGTCCGAATCGAAAATCCAATATGGCCACAAGGCAGCCATCTTGGATTTCTCCATGAAACCTTGTTATCGCGAACTACTGCATAGATCTTTCTCAAATTTAGTACACAGCTTCCCCTTGGGGTCTAGTTGTGCAAGATACCTTTTTTGGTCCGATTCGAAAATACAATATGGCCACCAGGCAGCCATATTGGATTTCCCCATGAAAATTTATCGTCATTTCTCAGGAAGTACTGCATGGATCTTTCTCAAATTTGTTACACAGGTTCCCCTTGGTGTCTAGTTGTGCAAGATATCTTTCCCGGTCCGATTTGAAAATCCAGTATGGCCACCAGGCCATCTTGGATTTCCCCATGAAACCTTGTTATCGCGATTTCTCAGGAACTACTGCATGGATCTCTCTCAAATTTGGTACACAGGTTCCCCTTGGGGTCTAGTTGTGCAAGATACCTTTTTTGGTCCGATTCGAAAATCCAATATGGCCACCAGGCAGGCATCTTGGATTTCCCCATGAAACCTTGTTATCGCGATTTCTCAGGAACTACTGCATGGATCTTTCTCAAATTTGGTACACACAGGTTCCCCTTGGGGTCTAGTTGTGCAAGATACCTTTTTTGTCTGGATTCAAAAATCCTATATGGCCACCAGGAAGCCATCTGATTTCCCATGAAACCTTGTTATCGCGATTTTCTCGGAAGTACTGCATGGATCTTTTCTCAAATTTGGTACACAGGTTCCCCTTGGGGTCTAGTTGTGCAAGATACCTTTTCTGGTCCAATTGGTAATCCAATATGGCCACCAGGCAGCCATCTTGGTTTCCGCTTGCAAAACCCTTTGTTGGCCTCTGAGCTTCAGAAGTACTGCATGGATCTTTCTCAAATTTGGTACACAGGTTCCCCTTGGGGTCTAGTTGTGCAAGATATCTTTTCTGATCCGATTCGAAAATCCAATATGGCCACCAGGCAGCCATCTTGGATTTCCCCATGAAATTTATCGTCATTTCTCAGGAAGTACTGCATGGATCTTTCTCAAACTTGGTACACATGTTTCCCTTGGGGTCTAGTTGTGCAAGATACCATTTCTGGTCCGATTTGAAAATCCAATATGGCCACCAGGCAGCCATCTTGGGTTACCCCATGAAACCTTGTTATCGCGATTACTCAGGAACTACTGCATGGATCATTCTCAGATTTGGTACACAGGTTCGCCTTGGGGTCTAGTTGTGCGTGATACCTCTTCTGGTCCAATTCGAAAATCCAATATTGCCACCACGCAGCCATCTTGGATTTCCCCATGAAACCTTGTTATCGCGATTTCTCAGGAACTACTGCATGGATCTTTCTCAAATTTGGTACACAGGTTCCCCTTGGGGTCTAGTTGTGCAAGATATCTTTTCTGATCCGATTCGAAAATTCAATATGGCCAGCAGGCAGCCATCTTGGATTTCCCCATGAAACTTCATCATTTCTCAGGAAGTTCTGCATGGATCTTTCTCAAATTTGGTATACATGTTCCCCTTGGGGTCTTGTTGTGCAAGATACCTTTTTTGGTCCGATTCGAAAATCCAATATGGCCACCAGGCAGCCATCTTGGGTTTCCCCATGAAACCTTTTTATCGCTGACATCGTTAGGAACTACTGCATGGATCATTCTCAGATTTGGCACAGGTTCGCCTTGGGGTCTGAAGCCGTGCATGATACCTTTTCTGGTCCAGCCTGAAAATCCAATATGGCCACCAGGCAGCCATCTTGGATTTCTCCATGAAACCGTATCGCGATTTCTCAGGAACTACTGCATGGATCTTTCTCAAATTTGGTACACAGGTTTCCCTTGGGGTCTAGTTGTGCAAGATACCTTTTCTGGTCCGATTCGAAAATCCAATATGGCCACCAGGCAGCCATCTTGGATTTCCCCATGAAACCTTATCGCCATTTCTCAGGAAGTACTACATGGATCTTTCTCAAATTTGGTACACAGAAGTCTGCTTGTGGGCCCAGTTGCATGATACCTTTCTGTCCACCTCGAAAATCCAATATGGCCACCAGGCAGCCATCTTGGATTTCCCATGAAACCTTATATCGCGATTTCTCAGGAAGTACTGCATGGTCTTTTCTCAAATTTGGTACACAGGTTCCCCTTGGACTAGTTGTGCAAGATACCTTTCTTGGTCCACCTCGAAACCCCAATATGGCCACAAGGCAGCCATCTTGGATCTTCCCCATGAAACCGTGTTATCGCGATTTCTCAGGAACTACTGCATGGATCTTTCTCAAATTTGGTACACGGGTTCCCCTTGGGGTCTAGTTGTGCAAGATACCTTTTCTGGTCCGAATCGAAAATCCAATATGGCCACAAGGCGGCCATCTTGGATTTCCCCATGAAAACCTTGTTATCGCGATTTCTCAGGAACTACTGCATGGATCTTTCTCAAATTTGGTACACAGGTTCCCGTTGGGGCCTAGTAGTGCAAGATACCTTTTCTGCTCTGATTCGAACATCCAATATGGCCACCAGGCGGCCATCTTGGATTTTCGTATGAAATTTTGTTATCGTGATTTCTCAGGGAAGTACTGCATGGATCTTTCTCAAATTTGGTACACAGGTTCCCCTTGGGATCTAGTTGTGCAAGATACCTTTTGCTGGTCCGATTCGAATTCAATATGGCCACCAGGCGATGCATCTTGGATTTCCCCATGAAACCTTGTTATCGCGATTTCTCAGGAACTACTTCATGGATCTTTCTCAAATTTGGTACACAGGTTCCCTTTCGGATCTAGTTGTGCAAGATACCTTTTCCGGTCCGATTCGAAAATCCAATATGGCCACCAGGCAGCCATCTTCGATTTCCCCATGAAACTTTGTTATCATTTCTCAGGAAGTACTGCATGGATCTTTCTCAAATTTGGTACACAGGTTCCCCATAGGGTCTAGTTGTGCAAGATACCTTTTTTGGTCCGATTCGAAAATCCAATATGGCCACCAGGCAGTCCTCTTGGATTTCCCCATGAAACCATGTTATCGCGATTTCTCAGGAAGTACTGCATGGATCTTTCTCAAATTTGGTACACAGGTTTCCCCATGAAGGCAGCAGGGTTCCCCTTGGGGTCTAGTTGTGCAAGATACCTTTTCTGGTCCGATTCGAAAATCCAATATGGCCACAAGGCGGCCATCTTGGATTTCCCCCGTGAAACCTTGTTATCGCTATTTCTCAGGAACTGCTGCATGGATCTTTCTCAAATTTGGTACACAGGTTCCCTTTCGGATATTCTAGTTGTGCAAGATACCTTTTTCTGGTCCGATTCGAAAATCCAATATGGCCACCGGGCAGCCATCTTGGATTTCCCCATGAAACATTATCGCGATTTCTCAGGAACTGCATGGATCTTTCTCAAATTTGGTACACAGGTTCCCCTTGGGGTCTAGTTGTGCAAGATACCTTTTCTGGTCCGATTCGAAAATCCAATATGGCCACAAGGCGGCCATCTTGGATTTCCTTGTGAAACCTTCTTATCGCTATTTCTCAGGAACTACTGCATGGATCTTTCTCAAATTTGGTACACGGTTCCTTTTTGATCTAGTTGTGCAAGATACCTTTTCTGGTCCGATTCGAGAAATCCAATATACAGGCAGCCATCTTGGATTTCCCCATGAAACCTTGTTATCGTCATTTCTCAGGAAGTACTGCATGGATCTTTCTCAAATTTGGTACACAGGTTCCCCTTAGGTCTAGTTGTGCAAGATACCTTTTTTGGTCCGATTCGAAAATCCAATATGGCCACCAGGCAGTCATCTTGGATTTCCCCATGAAACCATGTTATCGCGATTTCTCAGGAAGTACTGCATGGATCTTTCTCAAATTTGGTACACAGGTTTCCCCATGAAGGCAGCCTTGGGGTTCCCCTTGGGGTCTAGTTGTGCAAGATACCCTTTTTGGTCCGAATTGAAAATCCAATATGGCCACCAGGCAGCCATCTTGGATTTCGCCATGAAACCTTGTTATCGTGATTTCTCAGGAACTACTGCATGGATCTTTCTCAAATTTGGTACACAGGTTCCCTTTCGGGTCTAGTTGTGCAAGATACCTGTTCTGGTCCGATTCGAAAATCCAATATGGCCACCAGGCAGCCATGTTGGATTTCCCCATGAAACTTTATCGTCATTTCTCAGGAAGTACTGCATGGATCTTTCTCAAATTTCGTACACAGGTTCCCCTTGGGGTCTAGTTGTGCAAGATACCTTTTTTGGTCAGATTCGAAAATCCAATATGGCCACCAGGCAGCCATCTTGGATTTCCCCATGAAACCTTGTTATCGCGATTTCTCAGGAACTACTGCATGGATCTTTCTCAAATTTGGTACACAGGTTCCCCTTGGGGTCTAGTTGTGCAAGATACCTTTTCTGGTCCGATTCGAAAATTCAATATGGCCACCAGGCAGCCATCTTGGATTTCCCCATGAAACCTTGTTATCGCGGTTTCTCAGGAACTACTCCATGGATCTTTCTCAAGTTTGGTACACAGGTTCCCCTTGGGGTCTAGTTGTGCAAGATACCTTTTTAGGTCCGATTCGAAAATCCAATATGGCCACCAGGCAGCCATCTTGGATTTCTCCATGAAACCTTGTTATCATGATTTCTCTGGAACTACTGCATGGATCTTTCTCAAATTTGGTACACAGGTTCCCTTTCGGGTCTAGTTGTGCAAGATACCTTTTCTGGTCCTATTCGAAAATCCAATATGGCCACCAGGCAGCCATCATGGATTTCTCCATGAAACCCTGTTATCGCGATTTCTCAGAAACTACTACATGGGTCTTTCTCAAATTTGGTACACAGGTTCCCCTTGGGGTCTAGTTGTGCAAGATACCCTTTTTGGTCCGATTTGAAAATCCAATATGGCCACCAGGCAGCCATCTTGGATTTCTCTATGAAATCTTGTTATCGTGATTTCTCAGGAACTACTGCATGGATCTTTCTCAAATTTGGTACACAGGTTCCCTTTCGGATCTAGTTGTGCAAGATACCTTTTCTGGTCCGATTCGAAAATCCAATATGGCCACCAGGCAGCCATCTTGGATTTCCCCATGAAACTTTGTTATCGTCATTTCTCAGGAAGTACTGCATGGATCTTTCTCAAATTTGGTACACAGGTTCCCCTTAGGGTCTAGTTGTGCAAGATACCTTTTTTGGTCCGATTCGAAAATCCAATATGGGCACCAGGCAGTCATCTTGGATTTCCCCATGAAACCATGTTATCGCGATTTCTCAGGAAGTACTGCATGGATCTTTCTCAAATTTGGTACACAGGTTTCCCCATGAAGGCAGCCTTGGGGTTCCCCTTGGGGTCTAGTTGTGCAAGATACCCTTTTTGGTCCGAATTGAAAATCCAATATGGCCACCAGGCAGCCATCTTGGATTTCTCCATGAAACCTTGTTATCGTGATTTCTCAGGAACTACTGCATGGATCTTTCTCAAATTTGGTACACAGGTTCCCTTTCGGGTCTAGTTGTGCAAGATACCTTTTCTGGTCCGATTCGAAAATCCAATATGGCCACCAGGCAGCCATCTTGGATTTCCCATGAAACTTTATCGTCGATTTCTCAGGAACTACTGCATGGATCTTTCTCAAATTTGGTACACAGGTTCCCCTTGGGGTCTAGTTGTGCAAGATACCTTTTCTGGTCCGATTCGAAAATCCAATATGGCCACCAGGCAGCCATCTTGGATTTCCCCATGAAACCTTGTTATCGCGATTTCTCAGGAACTACTGCATGGATCTTTCTCAAATTTGGTACACAGGTTCCCTTTCGGATCTAGTTGTGCAAGATACCTTTTCTGGTCCGATTCGAAAATCCAATATGGCCACCAGGCAGCCATCTTGGATTTCCCCATGAAACTTTGTTATCGTCATTTCTCAGGAAGTACTGCATGGATCTCTCTCAAATTTGGTACACAGGTTCCCCTTAGGGTCTAGTTGTGCAAGATACCTTTTTTGGTCCGATTCGAAATCCAATATGGCCACCAGGCAGTCATCTTGGATTTCCCCATGAAACCATGTTATCGCGATTTCTCAGGAAGTTCTGCATGGATCTTTCTCAAATTTGGTACACAGGTTTCCCCATGAAGGCAGCCTTGGGGTTCCCCTTGGGGTCTAGTTGTGCAAGATACCCTTTTTGGTCCGAATTGAAAATCCAATATGGCCACCAGGCAGCCATCTTGGATTTCGCCATGAAACCTTGTTATCGTGATTTCTCAGGAACTACTGCATGGATCTTTCTCAAATTTGGTACACAGGTTCCCTTTCGGGTCTAGTTGTGCAAGATACCTGTTCTGGTCCGATTCGAAAATCCAATATGGCCACCAGGCAGCCATGTTGGATTTCCCCATGAAACTTTATCGTCATTTCTCAGGAAGTACTGCATGGATCTTTCTCAAATTTCGTACACAGGTTCCCCTTGGGGTCTAGTTGTGCAAGATACCTTTTTTGGTCAGATTCGAAAATCCAATATGGCCACCAGGCAGTCATCTTGGATTTCCCTTTGAAACCTTGTTATCGCGATTTCTCAGGAAGTACTGCATGGATCTTTCTCAAATTTGGTACACAGGTTCCCCTTGGGGTCTAGTTGTGCAAGATACCTTTTCTGGTCCGATTCGAAAATTCAATATGGCCACCAGGCAGCCATCTTGGATTTCCCCATGAAACCTTGTTATCGCGGTTTCTCAGGAACTACTCCATGGATCTTTCTCAAGTTTCGTACACAGGTTCCCCTTGGGGTCTAGTTGTGCAAGATACCTTTTTAGGTCCGATTCGAAAATCCAATATGGCCACCAGGCAGCCATCTTGGATTTCTCCATGAAACCTTGTTATCATGATTTCTCTGGAACTACTGCATGGATCTTTCTCAAATTTGGTACACAGGTTCCCTTTCGGGTCTAGTTGTGCAAGATACCTTTTCTGGTCCTATTCGAAAATCCAATATGGCCACCAGGCAGCCATCATGGATTTCCCCATGAAACCCTGTTATCGCGATTTCTCAGAAACTACTACATGGGTCTTTCTCAAATTTGGTACACAGGTTCCCCTTGGGGTCTAGTTGTGCAAGATACCTTTTCTGGTCCGATTCGAAAATCCAATATGGCCACCAGGCAGCCATCTTGGATTGCCCCATGAAACTTTGTTATCGTCATTTCTCAGGAAGTACTACATGGATCTTTTTCAAATTTGGTACACAGGTTCCCCTTAGGGTCTAGTTGTGCAAGATACCTTTTTCGGTCCGAATCGAAAATCCAATATGACCACAAGGCAGCCATCTTGGATTTCACCACGAAACCTTGTTATCGCGATTTCTCAGGAACTACTGCATGGATCTTTCTCACATTTGGTACACAGGTTCCCCTTGGGGTCTAGTTGTGCAAGATTCGATTTTTGGTCCGATTCGAAAATCCAATATGGCGACAAGGCGGCCATCTTGAATTTCCCCTTGAAACATTGTTATCGTGAATTCTCAGGAAATATTTCATGGATATTTCTGAAATTTGATACACAGGTCCCACATGGGGCCTAGTAGTGCAAGATACCTTTTTTGGTCCAATTCGAAAATCCAAGTTACGCTTCAAATTAATACAGTATTCTCGAGTTGTGACATTGCATCACAAGAGTCGGCAGATGAAACGGTGGGGCATATTCTATATATTGACTATAGAGAATATCCATACCTTCACCCTCCATATCAAGGAGTTCAAATAATTCGGAATTAAAATGTATTTCTTCAAATTTTAATGGTGGGCGCCAAGATCCTTCAGGATCTCTCGTTATTTGCTGGCATTGTTTCAGATAGAATACAACAGCCTAATTCATACAATCAGGAATAAAAAGGGGGTTAAAATCTTTATGTTCAAACTTTTGTAGGAAATATAGAAGTGGCAATTTGAATTTTTTTTTTTATTCGATTTTTTTAATGTCGGTGGGCCCATGAAACGCAAACTAAAGTTGGTGTTGCCTCGCACTGGGTTTCGACCATTGATGAAGAAATCCCTTCTCAGAGGACTACAAAAACATCGCGACGTTCTATATAGCCCGAAAACATCGGCTAAGGAGTTTTTTTTTGGGGGGGGGGGGATTGTTGTTGCTGAGTCGGTTAGGAATGCCACGCCCCTTAGCCAAGTTGACATGGCTTCGTTCGTCCCTACATTTAGCCATGAGTCCTCTTCATGAACTTACATGTACACTCCGGGATCACACGGCTCCATGCGACATTCGGCTCTATCCTTCAATAAAACAACCCATCCCAACTCCTGTCTATTAGATTTATCGAGTTCGGCAAAGAGTTTGTTTGCCGTGAAGAGATCATCCATCTGCAATCAGTCTTCAAACATCAACGGTCGGTTGAACTTCCGCCATTATCTTCGTACGGGTCATGTGATCCCCCGATACATTGCCGATCACGTGACCCGTTCGAAGATGATGGCGGAAGTTCAACCGCCGGCCGTTGATGTTTGAAGACTGCATGATTGCAGACGGATGAGCTCTTCACGGCAAACAAACTCTTTGCCAGCGCTCGGCTTCCAATCAAAGTTTTGATGGTCTGTTTCTCAAATAAAATTAGCATATGTGGTACGTACTACATCTGTCATAAATTTATTGACTTCAGTGTAACTCTAAAGGCTAGCCGTGAAGAGCTCATGAATCCATCTGCAATCAGTCTTCAAACATCAACGGTCGGTTGAACTTCCGCCATTATCTTCGTACGGGTCATGTGATCCCCCGATACATTGCCGATCACGTGACCCGTACGAAGATAATGGCGGAAGTTCAACTGCCGGCTGTTGATGTTTGAAGACTGATTGCAGACAGATGAGCTCTTCACGGCAAACAAACTCTTTCCCAGCGCTCGGCTTCCAATCAAAGTTTTGATGGTCTGTTTCTCAAATAAAATTAGCATAGCCTATGTGGTACATCTGTCATAAATTTATTGACTCAAGTGTAACTCTAAAGGCTAGCCCCCCCCCCCCTCCCCCCCGACGGAGCCAGTTTCGAACCACCATTATCCATAGATGGCCAAGTTTAGTTAGGTAAATACCATGGCCTGAAAAGATCTGGCGAACGCTGCATTCACCATATGTTCGTAACCCGAATGCTGATTAGCATTGCTTTTCTTTTATCTGCTATTCAGAGGTAAGATCAATAAAGTCCCAGTGATTTGACGTTTTCTCGAGTGAGCTAAACGCTTATAAGCCATCAGAGATATTTCAATGTCCAATCTATCTTGCCAATATGATCAGCTATATATCACTCTCACCACCCAACCCGCATTCTTTAACACCAAATGTTAACTTATGAAATGAATACATAAAAAAAAAAATCAAAAAAAAAATCTGGCTAGGACCCTATTTTTGGGGAAAAGTTACCATGTTGACCGTTACATTTGTATATATCTGGGTCAAAGGTCAATGTCATAAGGAGACTGGATCGGAACTGATGACAGTGGATCGGAACTGACATCTCTTATTAAGAAATGTAATCTTATATTCCCTACAGTTCAGTTCATCCCAAGCTAAGTTACTCAGTTAATAAATTCTATAGAAACTTGCACTGCGATCCTGATAATGATTTTGCCAGTCAAATCATTTTCTTTTGAAATAGATGAAAATTTCACTTACAAATTGGTGTGTCGGAACCGGTGCCTTAATTGTCTGTATAGTCGTGCGCATATATGGCTGTTGTCTACAACCTGCTATGGGTTTCTAGTTATGTTTTCAGCTTTCGTTTATCAAATCAAACAATTATTCAACCAACCAATAATTCCTAAACTGATAAATAACCTGATTCTTTTTCAGAAAACGAAACTGCGTGCAAGCAGCCTGGCTTGCCCGTCAATGAAATTAATTGCTGCTATATGGCAAATACTCAACCAAATTTACAGCTGGCATTTAATTTCAGGTTAAATTTTACCATAATGTGATGTCCTAGAGCTGTGACCTTGTATATTCTTCTGTGACTCTACATGTTCTGTGATGTCCTGGAGCCATGACCATGTATTCTCTTTTATGACATCACATGGCCGGCCGATCTGTGACCTCCTAGTCTCCTATGAATCTACATGTTCTGTGATGTCCTAGAGCCATGACCTCATATACCCTTCCAATTGTCTCTCTAAACGTGTACTGTTATGTCCTATATCCGTGACCTTTGTATACTCTTATATCATGTATATGTCTCCACATTTAGGGCCTACTGTTGTGTCCTAAAGCCATGACCTCGAATACTCTTCTATGAATTTACGTACTGTTTCATCCTAGAGCTGTGACCTAGTATACTCTTTCATGACTACATGTACTGTGATGTCCTAGAGTCGTGACTTTGTATACTCGTCTACGTTTCTACATGTACATGTACCGGGATGTCCTAGATAGAGCTGTGACCGTTTACTCTTCTGTGACTCTACATTTACTATGATATCCCAGAGCCATACTCTTCTCAGACTCTACATGTTCTGTGATTTCCTAGAGCCGTGACGTCATATACTCTTGACTCCATGACTCTACATGTACTGTGAAGTCCTAGACCTATGGCTATGTAATTGTATGCTCTTCTATGACACTACATGTACATGAGCCTTGACATCGTATAATCTTCTATAACTACTCTTCATGCACTGTGATATCCCCAAGAGCCTTGACATCGTATACGGTAATTCCCCTAATAATTCAATCACAGGAAGTGGACTTTTCAACTCTATTATTCAAACACTGAGAAAAAGCAGCATTCCCATTCTTCTTTCAAATTGAAGAAAAGCCATAGAAAGATAAAATGTGACACTCTGTAGCTGGTGCCACGAAGAATATTTCCAGATACTTATAAGCCATTTTTGAAGCACTTCCGGTGATCGAATTATTAGGGGAATTACCGTAATCTTCTATGACTCTTCATGCACTGTGATGTCCTAAAACCTTGACCTTGTTTTCTCTTCTGTGACACTACATGTACTGTGATATCCTAGAGCCTTAACATCGCATAATCTAGCTTCTATGATAGCTACTCTTCATGTACTGTGATGTCCTAGAGCCTTGACATCATATATAATCTTCCATGACATCTTCTGAACTAGACACGGTAAACAACAAGCACAAAGGTGCAATATGATAACATTCCCGTCATCACAATTTCTGGATCTGAAACCCTGAATTCAATTTTCAAACAGTCCATCACTTCATTTGAGGAATGGTTGCAGAACAATTTACCCAGTGTGAATATTGAATGTTGTAGAGACACAAATCTTGTCCAGCTGTCCAAGGGCTGGCGGATTAGCATCATGTAACTTAATTTATTATTGAGCCTGTAGCTTTAGCTGCGGAAAGCTCGATAAAGGGATCTGAATGATATCTGTGGATGTTCCTCTTTCTGCATGTTCCTGTCCCTGATGGACTAATCCACATTTTTTCTGTCCACAGCTTTATAATAGTCCCTCCTTATGTCTTCTGAACTGAGGCCTTTACCCCCCCCAATTCTCATATATTCCGGAAGCTTGCATGATGCTACACTCATTCAATAATGCAACCCTCGGGAGGATGTCGCCATCTTTGGGGCACCAAATGTTATTAATAGAAAATTGTTCCTATCCGCAGCTTCTCAGCCTCGTGTGATAGTAACCGTGACCTAAGTTATGAGATGCAGTGTACATTGTTTTTCCACACACACATACCAAATAGCCTACAATACATTCCTTTACAGTAATTACTAATAGGTTGATGAAATTATTTTATTTCAGAAGTACGATATGAAATAACCGGTGGGGGAATCCCTGCACCACCGAATCCCTGTTAGTTTTCAATTTCATGTTGGCTTATATGACGGACAATATTTCCTTCAATTTTGCTATCAAATCATTCTATTATACAAAAAAGATTTACCCTAAAGCTTTTGCATGAACCATGTTGTGTTCACACGTTTAACTAACTATATAATGATTAAAACTGAGTTAAAGTTTGGGTGCACACTGTACATATATGATCACTTTCCTGAATTGAATTGAATTGAATTTCTAACCCTGTGGTTCCTCAGACTGACAGATGATGGTATGTAGTTGTCATAGTAGTTGTTTCATATGCAGGGAGCTTTCCATGGCCTTCATGTCAGAACACTTTACCACTACCCTGGAGAGCATGTCCCCACCCCTAAAGCACCGAGCCCCACCCTCTATCTCCAAAACTAACCCCCACCCACCCCTCATACATTGCGTTCAAGCTTACTATCTTGGCAGAAAGTTGAAATTTGTGTGTAGTCTGCAATGTTGGTATAATTCTGCCACCCCTCAATAAATTGCAACGTCGGACCCCAAAAGGGCTCGATTTATCAGGCGGAGCTAGCCCCTTGTTTAACTAGGTCGGCAGTCTGATTGCATAGTTTTCTCATTTGTAAATAATGGTTCTCATTCTTGTTTCTATTCTCGACAGCTTTCACTACAGGTGGTCCTGACGTACACACTTTTGATGGACTTGAGTACACATTTGACATACCAGGGGAGCTCACTCTGGTCAATGTTACTGACACATTCCTTGTACAGGGACGGCTTGAGGTATCTAATAACAAGAGTGGACTTGGTTTCACATCTTTTGGTGTTTCTGGCAAGAACACATCAAAACTTCAAGTTCATGTGGACCCATCTGGCCAAGGTAAGTAGCAGTACACCCAAGAATTAAACTGGTCAAATTCGCGAAGGATAGCCGAAAAATGTCGCGAACCTTTCGCGAACGATTCGCCAGTACCTCTCGCCATACCTTTCGCGAGAAAATGTCAGAATTGAACCTTTCGCGAAAGGAATACGCGAACGATGTTTGAGGAAGTACATGTCGTAAAATGTTTATATTCTTGTCTGTCAACTATTTATTTTTCATTTGCTCGTGTGTTTTGTTTTTAATGGCATTAATTAGGTCCATATACCTTATTTTGCGAATGAATTGCAACTATAAAATCACGACGACGTATAGGCCTAGCCCATGAGCCTACCCGTACCGGTTTTCTTCGTCAGTCCTAGCCCGAAAACATCGGCTAAGGGGTCTATTTTTTTATTTTTATTATTGTTGTTGTGATAGGAATGCCACGCCCCCTTACCCTAAATTTACCTATCACAGCCAGAGTTTCTGGGTTACGTCAGTCCATGGCATGAGCAAACCGTTATTCACCCAAAATCGAGATCGTAAAATCGGGAGCTGTATCACCGTATTCATCTAGTCAAAAAGTCGCATAATCTGTCCCTTATTTGAGTTCATTGTGCTGTATGGCTTGTTTTTGTGACTGAAATCTTTCACATCCAAATGAACTCATCACAGTGCATGAAGCCCGATCTGAAACATGGCGTCAGCCAGCCGTTCATAAGAGGCGTGTCCAGTTGCTATGAAGAGGGGAAACAACTCTGAGCAGACATTTAAAAAAATGTGATTGCTTCATTGGCGGAACAGGGGTTATTCTTGACAAAAAAAAACATCTACTCAGTTTCCAAATTCAACAGAACTAACTCAGTTCTTTCAGCACGCCCGAATGTCTGCAAAAAGTCATTTTTTGAAAGTTTTCATCCCATGAATTAAAAAACTCATTTTTTAAAAAGTTTTCATCACATGAAGAATAAACACTCATTATTTTAAAGTTTTCATCTTTAACAGGATGCATTTATATTGCAGTGGCAGCGGCATTTTGTTTCAAGATAATGATTCAAATCAACGAGATATGATATAATTGTAGAGGAAAATTGGTGTGATTAATAAATTATTTTTTTTTTTTTCTAAGACTTGAATTTGAAATTCCCCCGACACAATTTGAAATGAAAGTGTTAAATTTTCCTTCAATTGCATTTTATTGCAGAAAATGTATCCTACGAGAATTAAATTTGCAATTTCCGAAAACGTTGTACACGCAAGGAAACCAAACGGCTGTAAATTCAAGACGGCCATAATAAATACCAAGCTCAACCGTAGACCAGTCAATGCTCTAGACAACCCGATCATGATTGATTGCAGCTCTCGTCATGCACACGTGAAACTTCTTTATTCAGACAATTTGTACGTTTGGTTTTGATGTATTTTCAATCCTTGGTATAGCTGGACATTTCACCTTTTATTTAGTGTTGAAACGAAACGGTACGGGATGTAGCTGACTGCTGGCACACGTCTCTCTGCTGCGCAGTTCTGTCGGGCGTTGTAGCTGTCATCCCTCGTGGTCGTTTGGAAACTTCCACCCCGTGACCCGTCCGTATTAATCGCAAACCCATACTTTCTAGCATAAAGAAATGCATTGCATGGTTCCCGACGAATCGAATTGGAAGCGTTCACTAAAACTAGGGAAGTAAGGCACAAAACTTTTATGGCCTACAACAACAACGACGACAACGTGAGTGGAGATTTTCTTTTGCTCCGTTCGTAGACTGTATTTTCTGCCTATTTCGTTCCTGAAACTCAATTTTGTTGCAGGAAATTCTTGCTGGGTGAAATCGAGAATAGTGGTCCTAAAACATAACCCGCATAAAAAGACCCAACACTCTCGCATTTCAAATTCATGTGATTTGTTGGACATCATCTTGTCTTGTCAAATACGGATCGCTTTACGTCAGTTACGATCGTGACCTATCTTTCGCGAAAACCTTTCGCGAAAGCTTTGAAATAAATATGAGATCATCGTAAGTTATTATCAACCTTTCGCACATGCTTTCGCGAACGTTTCGCGAATGTTTCGCGAAAGATGAACCCAACGTTTCGCGAGCAGTGACCAGTTTAATTCTTGGGCGTACTGTAGATTATTAAATCAGACAAAAGTCACAATCTCTTGACCCCTAAACGTTAATCTATGCCAAAGATAAAATGATCTCAAATGTTTTCACCTTGTCTGCAATGAATAATATAAGGCCAGTTATTATATATCAGGATAATCATTGTTCAAGAGACTGTCTATGAAATTATTTAGCTGTTTCTATCTTATGCAAATGCACTGATTTGTGTGGAACATGATTCCTACATAAACAGGGGTGTTATTTAATATTTTCCATGGGAACCCATTTCGGCTACATGCACCATAACTGTATAGGTTATGCACATTCAGAGACATGTTAAAACATAAGGTTGTGGCTAACCCATGCATGCATGACCAATGTCCTTTTATTCTCAACTGCAGGAATATGGATTTTTATCAATGGAGAAAACAGAACCTCCGATTTCCTGAGCGACCCAAATTTCAATATTACTACTGGTGATATGCATATTTTCCGCCATGGAGAAAACTTAGTGGGTGTGTTTGACTCTGGTAAGTCATGTACACCAAGATAGATTAAAGAGGAATCTTAATTCAATTCTCATATCATTTATGAATTACTTTTAAAGGAGTACTTAACTTATTTTATACAGGTTTCTATTACGAAGGTAAGACTCGTAAAGAAATATAACCAACTATTTTACTTTCGTAGAAGGCGATAACCTATTATATTTATTACGATTTATGAAGTCATGTTTTCGCTTTGAGGTCGACGTGGGCGCTGCCATTTTGCCTGTGGGATGACGTGACTGATGACGTCAGAATTCAGGACAACGTCACGGCTAACGCTTGATCCAGGGACGTTCCAACTACGGCATTTGAATTACTCTGGGTTCGAGTTTTAATTCCAAGAATAAACTGGCGCGGCAAATCCCAAATGGGGATTCCTAAAAGGAAATTGGTTTGGGTTATCTTCGCCAACTGAAAAATTTCTTTCCTAAAATTTTTCACCTAAGACTTGCCCGATTCAATTTGGACAAAATTTGAAACTGAGCGGTAAACTAAAAGAGTGTCCTCTGCAATTTTCCAGTGATTTCAGTTGAACGACGATGCTTCTAAGTTCATAAACATTTTCATGATTACACTTGAACTACTAAAATCAACTAGAACGTCATTGAATTAACTGGGTTCCTTCTCCTTCGAATTATCGGCATGACCAGCACGATCAACCTTAAATCTCCATGACGTTGTGACGTTTTTAGATGAGTATAAACTCACTTCCGCTCATCTAAAAACGTCACGCAGTGGTGCAATGGCGGCGCCCACTGCACACCGTTGCGAGCAACAAATAGTCAATATTTCCTTTATTTCGCATTCTGTCAACATAAGTTTTATACAATAAGGTTTGGAATACGATTGCTGTTAAATATAGTCACACTCAAAAATAAGGTAAGTACTCCTTTAAGGTAGAAGATGTGTGATAGGATGTCTATGAGCTAATCATTCATTAAGTGCATAAAATTTGGGGATTTGCATGCCAGGTGTGTGGTGTAAGGCCGTTCACACTTCATTCCTTGTTTCCCGTCAGCCACCTGCATGTCATTTTACCTATTACCTCAGTTTTTTTTTTTTTCATTATGTTCATTTATTATCATTATTTGCAGTGTTTACAATTTTGATGCACTTTCTAAGCGCAATTTCTCGGTTGGGGTTTGAACATGTTGAAATTACTAAAGTGTTTAAGTTAACCTCATCTCGTTCAATGACCTCGAAGACACATCATTCAAATCTGAAGATGGAAATGAGAAAATTGATGAAAATATTCTGCTCCCATGGAAAATCCCATCAGGGAAGGTAACCTGTTTGTTTAAACATTGTCAAACAACAGCCGAGTTGATGTTGGGCCGAATTTATTTTGAAGAAATAAGTTATAAATAATGAAAAGTAAGACCCTGCCCACATCACTTTTCAAAAATTTCAATCAATTGTCATTAGCCTAAAGCATGACCCATTTTTCAGTCAATGTCAATCGTCTTCATCTTTGACTATTGACATTATGTCAGAGTTCTGGTCAATAGCATATCAGCAGATGCATATGGTGTACTTTTAGAAATATAGCTAATATTTAGTTAATCAGGATATGAGGAATGTAAATCTAACCTTGAAATAAATGGATCAAGCTTGGTTATGTTTACCGAATGCAGGTTTTAGTGACCATATTATTCTTGTATTCCATTATGTACAGGGTTTGGTGTGAACTTCACAATGATTACTGGTGAACTGCAGGGACTCGTTCTTGGTCCGCAGGAGTTTGTGAGCCTCACAGAAGGACTATTTGGTAACATGAATGGGAACATCTCTGATGATCTCATGACACCGGACAATATTCTCTTACCTGCAACAGACATAGGAGAATTAACCAGCAAATGTGAGTAGATATCTGACTAAAGAAATTATTACCTGATATCACTACCAGGGCTATTTCTTCTAATTTTTCGAACAGCATTTTTAGACTCGAAAGCAGAATTTTTTTTTATATCAACTGAGGCTAAATACTGTGGCATGATGGATATATGTTATTCATCCCAAGAACTGAAGGTATAGCTAGTGAAATTTATAGAATGTTAGCAGAATATCTCTCTGCATAATGCCTGAATTTGAGGTTTTCTGTCTGAGTAATTAGAAGTAAGTAAACTCTATCTGGGCAGGGAATTCAATCTTGTATTACCTGAGAGATCTGTCTCCTCTCAAATTTACTGGTATGATCTGTATTTTCTGACTTCCTGTAAAGTCTGATAAATGTATATTTTTTCCTTTTACAGGGAAGATCAACCCACTAGATTCAATCTTGTATTATCCTGGGGATCTGTCTCCTCTCAATTTCACTCACCTGGAGTTTGTTTCTGACTTCCTCCAACGTTTGATTGATTCCACTCCAGAAGATATTCTCAACCCAATCAGAATTATTTGTGGAAACAACTCAATTTGTTTGTACGACTATCTGGTGAGAGATGAAGCAGGGAGGAATGCTAGCCAAGATGCCTACAAGGACCTGATAGCAATCTCCAATGCTCTAGGTATAGACTTAGGACTAACGAAGATAATAACTTACTTCTCTGGCAATTTGTCGGGAGGGGGGGGGGGCTTTTCGGAAGTAATGTTTATCCTGCACTGTTTTTACCCCTCGGGCAGATTCTGCCCGAGCGGTATTGTCGTTGCCTCCGTCGTCTGTCCGTCTGTCCGTCCGTCTGTCCGTCCGTCCGTCTGTCCATCATATCCTTGTAAACACATTATCTCAAAAAGTCCTTCACTTACAACAATGAAACTTCATACAGTTGTTTAATACAGCCAGTACCAGAAGCCTATTGAAAGTCGGTGCCATTGGATGTGTTTTTCAGGAGTTATGCCCCTTTATACATGTCTGGCTGTTTTTATCCTTGTAAACACATTATCTCAAAAAGTCCTTCACTCACAACAATGAAACTTCATACAGTTGTTTAATGCAGCTAGTACCAGAAGCCTATTCAAAGTCGGTGTAATCGGATGTGTTTTTCAGGAGTTATGCCCCTTTATACATGTCTGTTGGTCCATATCCTTGTAAACACATTATCTCAAAAAGTCCTTCACTCACAACAATGAAACTTCATACAGTTGTTTAATACAACCAGTACCAGAAGCCTATTGAAAGTCGGTGCCATTGGATGTGTTTTTCAGGAGTTATGCCCCTTTATACATGTCTGTCTGTTTTTATCCTTGTAAACACATTATCTCAAAAAGTCCTTCACTCACAACAATGAAACTTCATACAGTTGTTTAATACAGCCAGTACCAGAAGCCTATTGAAAGTCGGTGTAATCGGATGTGTTTTTCAGGAGTTCTGCCCCTTTATACATGTCTGTTGGTCCATATCCTTGTAAACACATTATCTCAAAAAGTCCTTCACTCACAACAATGAAACTTCATACTGTTGTTTAATACAGCCAATACCAGAAGCCTATTGAAAGTCGGTGCCATGGGATGTGTTTTTCAGGAGTTCACACAAACCTGTGTGGATTGCTGTGAATAGACAGTAATCGTTCGACTACATCTACTATAGGTAATCACTGCTCTATTGCTATATTGTTTTGTCTGTCTACGATCTATATCATACAGGTAAAATTATGCCCACCCCAAATATGTGAGTTGTTGGCGTCAGAAACATTATTTCCACAATTGCTCTGGGCCCGGCCCGAGGGGTCCCGATGGCGACAGCCACATGTTCATTATGTGTGTAATTATCTGAGGCAGAACATTTTATTATTGATAATATTTTGGAGAAAAATTATCAATTTGTTAGGCTTTACCTCAACATTTTTATTGAATCAAGCAATGATGTATTGTACAGAATATAATTGGCAATAGCTTTAAAATTGTTAGCTTACAGTGTATTGAATGAACACTGTTAGGTTAAAAGAACAATTTAGCGGGCACTCTAGAAGTTTAATTTTCATGTGTTTACGCTGGTGTATTAAAGACTTGGATTGTTAGGTCTAGAAAATGAACTGATTGAAGAACCTAGGCATTTCCAGTTCTCAATATGCTTTGAAAAAGGTCTAAGGATGGTCAGAAAATATATCTATGTTCCACTTACATGTAAGTTGATTATTGTTTGTATATGCAGATAACAAACCACCTGTCATCACTGGTCCTTTTACCCTTAATACCATGGTGAATGTCTCTGTGACCTTTGAACTCACCTTAGAAGATCCAGATGGTGATAATGGCAAACTGAACCTTTCTTCCGATATTCCACCAAGCACTGATGTCGTCAGAATATCGCCTGAAGTTATAAGAATAACATGGAGATCCTTTGATCTGATCCCAGTATTCATGAGGTATGTCTGCAGTGTTCACCTATAATTATGTCAATTATCCTACTCAATAGGATTACTGTGGAATTACCAGAATGTGACATATTACAACATCTCCGTGCTATAATGGCCAACAATTTGCATTGGTTGCTTTTTAACAGGACAAAGAATAATCTGTCCCACCCGAATCATGTTTCAGACATTGGTAGTATCGAAGGCAATATTCCTAATCAGACTTCCGTTGATCAGAACAGATTGTCTGAGGTGCCAGAATTGAAGGACTTGCAAAATACCAATTATCCAATGATATTCTGCAATTGCCATTTCCTGTTTGTCCATTTTTGGCCCAGTTAAGCAATTAAAGTACAGAACCAGCACTTCCAGTTTATCTTCTATTCTTAATCTGCAAGCCTCCCATTGACAGCCAATGGATGAGGAGATGTATTGGGACGTCGAGTTGAACCATTACCAATGATGTGGTCTAGGCTGTTGTGTCAGGCAGTCAGAATCATTACCCGTATATTATTAGCCCACCATCACCAGATGGTGGGCTATTCAAATCGCTTTTCGTCCGTGGTCCGTCGTCCGTCCGTCAGTCCGTCCGTCCGTCCGTCAGTCCAGGCGTCCAGGTCCGATTCGAAAATCCAATATGGCCACCAGGCAGCCATCTTGGATTTCCCCATGAAACTTTATCGTCATTTCTCAGGAAGTACTGCATGGATCTTTCTCAAATTTCGTACACAGGTTCCCCTTGGGGTCTAGTTGTGCAAGATACCTCTTTTGGTCCGATTCGAAAATCCAATATGGCCACCAGGCAGTCATCTTGGATTTCCCCATGAAACCTTGTTATTGCGATTTCTCAGGAAGTACTGCATGGATCTTTCTCAAATTTGGTACACAGGTTCCCCTTGGGGTCTAGTTGTGCAAGATACCTTTTTCTGGTCCGATTCGAAAATTCAATATGGCCACCAGGCAGCCATCTTGGATTTCCCCATGAAACCTTGTTATCGCGGTTTCTCAGGAACTACTCCATGGATCTTTCTCAAGTTTGGTACACAGGTTCCCCTTGGGGTCTAGTTGTGCAAGATACCTTTTCTGGTCCGATTCGAAAATCCAATATGGCCACAAGGCGGCCATCTTGGGTTTCCCCATGAAACCTTGTTATCGCGATTTCTCAGTTATCGCGATTTCTCAGGAACTACTGCATGGATCTTTCTCAAATTTGGTACACAGGTTCCCCTCGGGATCTAGTTGTGCAAGATACCTTTTCTGGTCCGATTCGAAAATCCAATATGGCCACCAGGCAGCCATCTTGGATTTCCCATGAAACCTTGTTATCGCGATTTCTCAGGAACTACTGCATGGATCTTTCTCAAATTTGGTACACAGGTTCCCCTTGGGGTCTAGTTGTGCAAGATACCCTTTTTGGTCTGATTTGAAAATCCAATATGGCCACCAGGCAGCCATCTTGGATTTCTCTATGAAACCTTGTTATCGTGATTTCTCAGGAACTACTGCATGGATCTTTCTCAAATTTGGTACACAGGTTCCCTTTCGGATCTAGTTGTGCAAGATACCTTTTCTGGTCCGATTCGAAAATCCAATATGGCCACCAGGCAGCCATCTTGGATTTCCCCATGAAACTTTGTTATCATCATTTCTCAGGAAGTAGTGCATGGATCTTTCTCAAATTTGGTACACAGGTTCCCCTTAGGGTCTAGTTGTGCAAGATACCTTTTTTTGGTCCGATTCGAAAATCCAATATGGCCACCAGGCAGTCATCTTGGATTTCCCCATGAAACCATGTTATCGCGATTTCTCAGGAAGTACTGCATGGATCTTTCTCAAATTTGGTACGCAGGTTTCCCCATGAAGGCAGCCTTGGGGTTCCCCTTGGGATCTAGTTGTGCAAGATACCCTTTTTGGTCCGATTTGAAAATCCAATATGGCCACCAGGCAGCCATCTTGGATTTCTCCATGAAACCTTGTTATCGTGATTTTTCAGGAACTACTGCATGGATCTTTCTCAAATTTGGTACACAGGTTCCCTTTCGGGTCTAGTTGTGGAAGATACCTTTTCTGGTCCGATTCGAAAATCCAATATGGCCACCAGGCAGCCATCTTGGATTTCCCCATGAAACTTTATCGTCATTTCTCAGGAAGTACTGCATGGATCTTTCTCAAATTTCGTACACAGGTTCCCCTTGGGGTCTAGTTGTGCAAGATACCCTTTTTGGTCCGATTCGAAAATCCAATATGGCCACCAGGCAGTCATCTTGGAATTCCCCATGAAACCTTGTTATCGCGATTTCTCAGGAAGTACTGCATGGATCTTTCTCAAATTTGGTACACAGGTTCCCCTTGGGGTCTAGTTGTGCAAGATACCTTTTCTGGTCCGATTCGAAATTCAAATATGGCCACCAGGCAGCCATCTTGGATTTCCCCATGAAACCTTATCGCGGTTTCTCAGGAACTACTGCATGGATCTTTCTCAAATTTGGTACACAGATTCCCTTTTGGGGTCTAGTTGTGCAAGATACCTTTTATGGTCGGATTCGAAAATCCAATATGGCATGCAGGCAGCCATCTTGGATTTCCCCCATTAAACCTTGTTATCGCGATTTCTCAGGAACTACTGCATGGATCTTTCTCAAATTTGGTACACAGGTTCCCCTTCGGGTCTAGTTGTGCAAGATACCTTTTCTGGTCCTATTCGAAAATCCAATATGGCCACCAGGCAGCCATCTTGGATTTCCCCATGAAACCCTGTTATCGCGATTTCTCAGGCACTACTGCATGGGTCTTTCTCGAATTTGGTCCACAGGTTCCCCTTGGGGTCTAGTTGTGCAAGATACCTTTTCTGGTCCGATTCGAAAATCCAATATGGCCACCAGGCAGCCATCTTGAATTTCCTCATGAAACTTTATCGTCATTTCTCAGGAAGTACTGCATGGATCTTTTTTCAAATTTGGTACACAGGTTCCCCTTAGGGTCTAGTTGTGCAAGATACCTTTTTCGGTCCGAATCGAAAATCCAATATGACCACAAGGCAGCCATCTTGGATTTCCCCACGAAACCTTGTTATCGCGATTTCTCAGGAACTATACTGCATGGATCTTTCTCACATTTGGTACACAGGTTCCCCTTGGGGTCTAGTTGTGCAAGATTCGATTTTTGGTCCGATTCGAAAATCCAATATGGCCACAAGGCGGCCATCTTGAATTTAAACTCTGTTATCACGATTTCTAGGAACTACTACATGGGTCTTTCTCAAATTTGGTACACAGGTTCCCCTTGGGGTCTAGTTGTGCAAGATACCTTTCTGGTCCGATGCCTGAAAATCCAATATGGCAGCCATCTTGGATTTCCCCATGGATTTCCCCATGAAACTTTATCGTCATTTCTCAGGAAGTACTGCATGGATCTTTTTCAAATTTGGTGCACAGGTTCCCCTTAGGGTCTAGTTGTGCAAGATACCTTTTTCGGTCCGAATCGAAAATCCAATATCACAAGGCAGCCATCTTGGATTTCCCCACGAAACCTTGTTATCGCGATTTCTCAGGAACTATACTGCATGGATCTTTCTCACATTTGGTACACAGGTTCCCCTTGGGGTCTACCCTACCCGAAAAAGTTAGCGCTCGGAACGCATGCGGAATGCATTCATACAGCTTTTGTGTGATTGCAATCCGCATGCATTCCGCATGCATTAAATTGGAACCTTCATGATTATGCACTCGAGTGATCGCTTGTTTCAAGTTGCTGTACATATTATGCGATCATTATGCCTTCCAAGTGTGGAAGGCATAATGATCAGAAGCGCTCCAAATCCTGAATGCATGCGGAAGCCATAATGATCGCATGGCATTAATAATTGAATGATCAGCATGCACGCATTCCGCATGCATTCCGCACGCATTCCGCACGCATGCATTCAAAAGCTCTTGTACACTAGCAATCACATAAATCAAATGACTGACCTTTTAAATGAGCAAATGTAAAGTACATTGTAAGCTACAGATGTACATGTAGAGGTTGTATGAATTACAGTACAGTTCAAACCTTCTGAAGAGCAAAATTGGTCCAACATTTCAAGTAACTACATGTAACTTTATCAATGACCTGAAACTGACCATTAATGAATTCAGTAATACATTGTAAATGCAAGTGGAAATACATGTACATGTACTTAAATTATTCATACATGCTAAAATTTAAATATATTCAGAATGTATCCCAAGTGTATAATGGCAATTTTTCGAACTGTAGAGTGACCTTCAAGCTAGTGAGTAATTCACAGAATGACAGACTTACCATCAAATCTTAATATCTTAGTAGATTTATGTGGAAATACACTGTGATCCATTGTCTCTGGAGTGGAGTGACCCTGTCCGGACCAAGAACTGTGCAAATTGTGTATTCCTCACATCAAAGAAATCACTACAAATAACTTCTCTTTCCATGTTTCTGCCAGCTAAAAACCTCACACCAGTATATCATGTTGTGTTCTTCAATTCTGGTTGAGCATTTTAGGCTATATCCAATGTGAAATATCCAAAACTGCAGCTAAAGAAAATACTGCTACTGCATGGTGGTGGTGGTTAAAATTTGAAATCTGGTCATATGATAGTATCCCCCTTTAAATTTGGCGGGGTTTCCATGGAGATCGGTGATTAATGGTCTATAAAATCAAAACCATCTGTTGGTCTGGAGACGGACACCAAGCGATCATTTAAGCGATCATTTTGGATTGCTTGGACTTAGAAAGTTTTTCGTCCGATCACTTGGACTTTGGAAAGAAGATGTAAGGATCGCTTGATGATAAGAAAATGATCACTCAGATCACATAAATGATTGCATGGTTAACACATTTGGGCAAAAGTGATCAGTTGGATAGCATAATGATGGCAAAATGAGCGCATAGAGCGCTTCATCCTGTCAAGAATGATTGATTGGATAGCATCATCATTGCAAAATGAGCGCATAGAGCGCTTAATGATCACATGGATGGCATGGATGGCATAGGGAATGCATGCGGAAGGCGATCCGCATGCGATCTGCATGCAATCCGCATGCAATCACTCCATTTATTTCGGGTAGGGTAGTTGTGCAAGATATCTTTTTTGGTCCGATTCGGAAATCCAATATGGCCACAAGGCGGCCATCTTGAATTTCCCCTTGAAACATTGCATGAATTCTCAGGAAATATTTCATGGATATTTCTGAAATTTGATACACAGGTCCCACATGGGGCCTAGTAGTGCAAGATACCTTTTTTGGTCGAATTCGAAAATCCAAGTTACGCTTCAAATTAATACAGTATTCTCGAGTTGTGACATTGCATCACAAGAGTAGGCAGATGAAACGGTGGGGCATATTCTATATATTGACTATAGAGAATATCCATACCTTCACCCTCCATATCAAGGAGTTCAAATAATTCAGAATTAAAATGTATTTCTTCAAATTTTAAATCAGTTTTCTTCAGTCCATGCAGTGGCAAGTGAACTGCTCCACCCTTTCGTCTGCCGGCGGGTCGGCTACATGAAGGAGCGTCACTCTTGTGACTCAATGTCACAACTCGACAACTGTAGACTACTGCATGTTTCGATCCAAAGGAGATAATCAGGATTCAGGCACTTTCGAAGTTTCAACATTACTGCGCGGACCGAATCCCTTCAGTATTAAGTATTGTACCATCTTACTATTTTCGAGCATGGCATCTTTAAAGAGATATCTCAAACTAGCCCAGTAAACAGAACAGAATTAGCATTCGTTCCTAATTATAAAATCTTAAGTATGTTTCATAGCTCATGCCAAAGTGTCAAAGAGATTGGTCCTCGCTCCCAGTACCCAATGATGACACGTGCAAAACAATAAATAAAAAATACTACAAAACAAAGGCGAAGGATCCTCCGTACATGTACATTCACTTTCAGACTAACTTTGCTCAATTCTCTTGTATTATAACAACCGACATAAGTACAGTTTCTAGAAATCTTGAAACTCCTGAAACTTAGATTATATCTTGGTGTTTTTCAGTCTCCCTTTTCCGATCTTTTTCGCTCAGATTCGAAATTCTGAAAACCAAATTACAAATCAATCGTTTGTTCTTGGTAACAATGGACAAAAATATCCTCTAGTCATTAGCTTACAATTATCGGACAATGGTGGGCGCCAAGATCCTTCAGGATCTCTCGTCTTGAAGTACCGGTACTGGGTTTTTCAAAGAATAGTGCATTACACTAATAAAATCAATTTCTTCAGTATCAGGTGATCTATTTTGAATCACCGTTAAAACAAGCCCAATCAGTGATCCAAAATAATTTTGTGGAATTTTAGTATCTTCAGTCTATGTAATGTAACAAGATTTACAAATAGAATAGAAGGGCCTGCTCTTCAAAGTGTTTACTAACTGGAAATTAGGCCAAGGGGTGATGATCATATATAGTCAAAACTCTGAGCTACTTGGAACTCCAGTCCATTGGGCCAGGCAAAATGCCAGGTGCTGTACTGGCTGGACTGATTAGTGCAGAACTGTGGGCGCTCATGTGTCGTGGCACATGTAGGCACCATTGTGATATGACTCAAAAATTGTTGAAAATGATGTTAAATCCTACTCAATCCATACCATTGGGCAACAAATTCCTACGAAGTAGGCTCTCATTTGCAAATTGTCCGGTAATGAGTGAGTCAGTCAGTCCATCCGAATACTTTCTCCGACAAAATAAGGGGAACCGTTGACATTAGAACCTGGATTTTGGCATGAACGTGCATTAGGGGACTGTTACCAGCAAGATCTGAGCTGACCTACTTTTGATGAAAATTTGACCTACTTAAATGACCTATAAACCTCGAAATTGGCGAAAACATGTCCTGATGCCTCCTAAGACCATGGAAATCTGCTTACACACTTCAATCATATCAAACCCTACTTCGTAGGTCCTGTGACGTTAGTCACACTGCCATGTGAATATTTGCATTTGCTAAATATTTCTATGATAAATCACTTTGAATTTTTTAATTTTTTTTATTTTTTTGTCAGTTTTTGGTGTACCAGATCTAAACGAAGTAGGCTCTCATTTGCAAGTTGTCCGGTAATGAGTGAGTCAGTCAGTCCATCCGAATCCTTTCTCTGGCAAAATAAGGAGAACCATTGACATTAGAACCTTGATTTTTGGTATGAACGTGCATTAGGGGACTGTTACCAACAAGTTCTGAGCTGACATACTTTTGATGAAAATTCGACCTACTTAGGTGACCTATAAACCTCAAAATTAACCCTACTTCGTAGGTCCTGTGACATTAGTCACAGTCCGTGACTGCCATGTGATATGATGATGGCCAAATACCGTCCACATTTAGTCTTGCACTAGGGGATCAGGCATAGATTGTCAGATGGTTGATTCAACGAGAGCCATGTTTTTTATAGCTCTAATGCAATCAGAAGATATATCTGACAATAGAAGGTATACGGTCTGATGCCATGAGAATGGAGGTCTGTTGCTCAGCAGGCGCAATAATCCAGGGTCGTTTCACAGCCTATTTTAAATGCAGGCCGTGAAAACTATTTGTTATGGCATTAATTATATACCAACTATTTTCTCTTTTGCCATTTCAGGTTCCTTTTGACAGATGAGAAGGGAGGGAAGTCCTCAGAACATTTGGTGATCATTAATGCATGTGACTGCTCTGGTCATGGTGCCTGTGATTTTAATGTTTATGTTGACAATATTGTAACACACAATGGTTACCGGGTGGTTGGATGTGACTGTACTCTTGGATGGACAGGTACTTCAGTAGTTAATATATAATCTCGTACCTGCACGGTGATGATGGCTTCTTCATCTCTCTGCTCTGTTATTGGACTATCTAACCAATGAGAGACAGAATCTAGCTGGTACATCCTGTCGAAATTCCAATTATTGACAACAATATACTAGTCTGTTTGGCATATATGAACTTCTTTTTATATAATGTTTTACATACAAAATACACTGATACACTAGCTGTCCGTATGATTATTTTCTGACAGACTGTGCTATGATTTTAATGATATTTGGTTTTTGACCTCAAATAAATTTTTGTCATATTTTTCACAGGAACGCATTGTGAATTAGATTACAATGGCTGTTACACAAACCCGTGTCAGACATGGAATGCCACCTGTATTGACCTTTCCCCTGTGGAACATCGACAGAGCAAATGGCCATATAACTGTACTTCCTGCCATGAGGGATATGTGTCCTTGGATAGCGGATGTGTGGGTGAGTTAATGTTTTTGCCAAATAGCATGCTGGCCTGACTTACTGAGCAAACACCTGAGACAATGCTGTTTCCTTACATCAACTTGCAAAGAGAAAAGTTCTCTGATGCCTTCCATGATAGAGCAGAAGGCAGAATGATCTTTTCAACTATTGGTCTACCCATTCCCCTTGAGTATGATAAGTTGGTTGGTTATAGGTTATCTTCCACGATAGTGAGAACAGTTCTGTCAGTTATCTCCCCTGATTGTGACAATAGTTCTGTCAGTTATCTTCCCAAACTGTGACAGCAGTTGGCCTGTTGAATTTTCATTCTTTCCTAATGATTCCAATCCTCCTCAATACATGCAGTACTGGTCTTCTGCTTCTTCCAGATATTGATGACTGCCTGACAAACCCAAGCATCTGTGGGGTTCACACATGCAGAAACACGGCCGGATCTTATCACTGCCAGTGTAACAATGGCTATCACAGATTGGATGATATGGTCACATGTCAAGGTGAGACATCTCCAGAAACATATCATTGGCTGTGTCAGTACAGGTCATTCACATTCGAATAGAATGTCCTTAAGGCCACTTTTTTTTAATTTCTTGGTTTACGGATTGGAGGCCCTAAAAATATGGGTCGGTCGGTCGGGGAAAAAAAAAAAAAAAAAATCTCCATAAAAATAAATTACCACAACAAATTCAGATTTTTAAATGTTGAAGTAAAATCATGGCCGGTATCTAGTATGCAAGACTGCTGAATGTCTGATCAGTGATAAAAGCTTGCATTGTTAACCCATAAAAGAAGAAAACAAGATGGAAAGTGAATTGTTGGACGGAATCTTTCTCTTATTTTATTCGTGAACGTTACACTGGTGATGACAGTATCCATGTGATAAAGAAGGTTTGAAAGGTTGGACGCCATTCAATAGATTTTTTTTTTAACACCTGCCATAGGCACAGACCATCAAGACAGGTCAACGGACATAAATGACCATGACAATATCCCTGCATTGAAAAATTGTGACATAACACCAAGAACAGTTTACTTAAACCCGTCATAGGCTAGGCCAGACCGGACAGGTTAATATTAGAAAGGTGGACGGACGTACTTAACAAAGACAATATCCCTATGCCCGAGGGTTGAGGTTAAAAATCATAAAACTGAACTAGCCTTGTAACTTTGAAAATGTCTTGAATAATGAAATTCATATCACATATTACTGGTGATGATTGAACAGGTTTTGAAAAATTCAAGTAGAAAACGTTGTAGTCTACTGGTTTATCACTGAAAATTCAATTGAGGCAAAATATATACTATTCGAATATTTGATCGTTTTGATAACATCCCGCTTTGATAAGTTTTTGATCTATACAAATCTTGACCTCGGGAGACGATCGTATCACTTCTGTGCACTCATAAGAATATCGAAGACAATTCATATTTGTGTTGCCGGTATATAGTTTCTCAGTCTTTTTGTGGGCTCGCACAAACACATACCGCGTGCCAAACAACAGCAGAATCTTCGCTTCCGTCTCCGAAATTGGCAGTTGTTGTTGTTGATCGGAAATTCCTCCTTTTATTTAGGAGCACCCTGTGTCTGAGACGTCCTGATCTCCGTTACCATCAAACTGTCGCAGTGTTCGGCTATGATATTTCCGATCATTTTATCTGGATTGGCTCTGACAAACCGATGAAAAGTGTCACTCTCGTTGTCTATCGACAAATGCAGGAAAATTCCATTAGCTTCCGCCATTAGGCCCTCTCCAAGCACTGGGAATGCCCAGAAAGTTATACATTTGTGCACAGAATGGCGATTACAACACTTTGCGGGGAGTATTTAGGATAGCGCCGCCATGTGGCGGAAGAGTTGTCTTCCCTCGCGGAGAGCTGTTCTCAGTCCATCACAGAATTTTGCAACAGGGTTTTCCGGATTTTTTTTTTTTTCATTGACGGGGAAATCGAGTCGGCGGAGAAAAAAAGGGACCATTTGGAAATTACATTTTTTTTCACAAAACCCGTTTTTTGGGGTCGGCGGATCCGTAAACTAAGAGAAAAAAAAAATCTGGCCTAATTGTCAATCACAATAGAACATTACTGGTAAACATGTATTACATCTTCAAAAATAGAGAAAGAAGTCATTATGACATATTATGATGTCAGAATTTGATGTAATACTACTTGTGTCAATTCATTGACCTTTCTGATCTAGGTCATTGTTTGTGTAGACCACAGATACATAGGTATGTCCAATCACATTGATACTGTAAAGATGTAGATAATTACTACACCTTAATCAGCCATCTTATGATGGGCTCTTTTTTTCTCTTTGAGGCTGCAGAGTATAGATAGCGTACTTTATATATATATATATTTTTGTCTACCACTAACGTAAGAGTTTGTTTTTTGGTCGCAGATATTGATGAATGTAATAAAGGAATAGATGGCTGTAGTCATAACTGTTCCAATGAGTTAGGCTCCTCCAGCTGTTCCTGCTATGATGGATACAGTCTACATCCTGATGGTCACACTTGTAATCTCTCTGGTAAGTTCAATCATCTCTGTGTATATGTTGAGCATGAAGATATCTAATGAAAGATTTCACAAACTATGATGTTCGTAATTCCGCTGTTTGGTCATATTTTACGATCAAGCACTTTCTGAAGACAGATAAATTTATATAGAATACATTTCAGTGTATAGTTAGATTTTCTTCTCCTGTATTTTTCACTTGGTTTCTTATTGTATGATTTCTGCGATAACTTGTTAAAACACTAATTGCTCTCTTTCTGATGACAGTAACTCTTGCTGGATGTGATGCCTTGAACTGTGACCATGGCTGTAGGCTGGTCAGTGGAATTCCAGAATGTTTTTGTCATCGAGGATGGCAGTTAGTGGCTGACAAGAGATGCCATGGTAGGTTTTGATTCAATTATTTTATTTGTTCGGAGAACGAGTTAAAACTAGATATTGTTGGTACAATATCACGGCCTTTCCATGACGGTCCCACAAAGGCATCCTTTCGTTGTAAATTAAATTCATATCGTGTTACATATGCGATGTCGATATAATGATAATTGAACATCATCCGTTTAATTGACAAATATACATAATGCATCATGGGCTCAGCCGGGTTCGCAGCTCCTTTCCTCATCTGAAGCGACGTTCATTTAATTGCAATCGCGGGGTGACTCGGTTGGTACAGTTGGAAAATGAATAGGTGTCTGGTTACATACAGGTCTTCAGGCCTTGTCAATGGAGAACCAATTAATAACTCGTTGAAACTGGTCTGCATGGCGTTATACAATTAGATGGATGAAATCAATTACTACTGAATATCGAAAGCGTTTAACCTGACAGGTAATACGCAAATAGCGTACACGAATTGGGGAAAATATTTTTCGTTATATCTTCAAAACAATTAATGTTATAATCTTGAAATTTCACAACTAAACACATATATATACCTGTACCAGCTTAGTATCTACAAATCGCGTGAAACAACAACGAGATGCAGTCATAAGCTGGTTCACTCACGTATTCTGGCGCGCAATTTTAGTCGACTGGGTGTTGTTATTAAATTAAAAAACACATCTTTACCTTCTTTGTACAGTCCATTCGTACTTCATCTCTGAACATTCCACGTAAATGGCAACAGCAAATATTTCCTCGTTTTAGGATCTTTTATCCTCGACACCTAAGCTATATTCTTACGCTCGCCATAAGGAACATTCGCGCGTATTTCAAGAACAGGCGCGCGCACTTCCGGGGAAGCAAGTTATTCCCCTTGTTTGTTTTCGAATACCAGTATCGCTAAGCCTCTGTCTACGCTGTATTAATTCAAACTAACAGCTTTCTCGTAACTTTTCAAGTTTTCCACAATTCCTGTTCTCGGTACGGAGTCATTGTCAATGAAAGAACTTATCATTGGAAGAAACAGGCAACAAATTAAAAGTCCGTATCTATTGCGGTTGAAGAGATAACAGGTTTCGAAAATTGAGCCGGCCCCGTCATGTAACACGACATTTCTTTAATTGCGAACACCGGACGCCTCGAGTGCTACAGCCGAATCGCTCTAGCGAAATTGACAACGCGCTTAATAATTCAGAAAAAAAGTTTTTTTAATATCTCTAAACTTATCAAAGCTATATTCGTATATATATTCTTTCAATCATAGCTAAAAATAGTGATGATTGGATTCATACTTTTCGCAAAATTTGGATAATACGTAAATATCACAAATTGCTAATTATGTTCTATTCTTTCTGGTATATCTTGATGGCTTTCAATGTTTTTTTGTTACGTCATATAATGACCTACATTTATGTGCAAATGTCAACTTGGAAGTCTCAACAGTTTTCGAGCTATAACCCTGTAGTCGCAAAACTGTGGGTGGCCATATCTCAAGAACCAAGGTCAAGGTCAGGTTAAAAATGCTGTGACGTCATACCTGTATCATGGGGTACAAATGTACTAAATTACAGATTCCTGCATGTTGTAGTTTTTGAGAAAAATACGAACAATGTTTTTTACATTGTTCGACATTCAAGGTCAAGGTCACATTGGATTGTTTCATAAGTTGCGTCAAAAGAAAGACAATATTGTGCTTACCATTGAGTCATTGTTTCTTGGTTGTCAGTGTGTTACTTTTTCAGCAAATGGAAGCCGTAGTTTCGATATTTGGATGCTTATCACTTCAAAGGTCAAGGTCAAGGCCGGGTTCTGATACAAGTGCTGACCTTGTGATGTCTTGTAGGTCAATTTTCAGGCTGATCGCATTAGCCGTTCAAGATTTGACCATCAAACTTTGCACTCATAGAGAGACGCTCCTGTAGGCCAAAGGTCAAATTTAAGGTCACATACTTTTTGGTCATTAAAGTGTTCATTAATGTTACAAGAATCAATGCCGTATCTCATTTCCTTCTAAAATGACGTGTTTTGAAAAACATTAAAGGGAAGATAACTACTTTTTCTTGTTACGTAACAATTCAAAAATATAACTACAGCATGGCCATATATAAGACTTACCAACCGTCTACTTTCGTTCAGATATGTTCTTTAGTTTTGCCTGTACACCGCTAACAAGGAAAACAGCACCAGGGGAGAGAACTCGAAAACTGCTTGTCTGACCTACAGTACAAGGCAGAAATAACTTGCTCATAAACGCGAGTGAAAAAAAACATTTTCGCGACTATAATTTATTAATCGCAGCCGGAAAACTCGCCTAAATCGCGCAAAAAAACAAAAGCATAATCGCGACTGAAACGCGTACGGTCGACGCGTTTCAGTCGAGATTATGCTTTTGTTTTTTTGCGCGATTTAGGCGAGTTTTCCGGCCGCGATTAATAAATTAAAGTCGCGAAAATCTTTTTTTTCACTCGCGTTTATGAGCAAGTTATTTCTGCCTTGTACTGTATTTATTTTATTGGCTTATTTCGTTGGGTACATCTGCAAACTTTTACATTCTGAATTTCAGCTGCATCGCCTTATGCATTTGGTCAATATTCGCAAAATGGTGTTTTCATCAGAAAAGCCCATAGCTCAATAGGTCAAGGTCAAGGTCAACATTGAATACCTGTTCCAGAATCTTCAGCCCAGTATTTACAAACGTACCAAATATCTAAGCTGTATATGAAACCGTTTAGCCGCTATTGCAAAAACAGAATAATAATCTGAAGAATAACAATATAGGTCTTTCCATTCGTAATGGAAAGACCTAACAATAATCCGAAGAATAACAATAGGTCTTTCCATTTGTAATGGAAAGACCTAATTAAAACTTTGTTTCCACACAATAACTTCTGAAAACCTGAAAGGATCCTTTCCAAGTTTGATATGTGGGTTACCTTGCCTCAAGATCTGATTGGGATTGTGTTTCATGCCGATTCAGTACAAATTTTGTTTCCGGGCAATAACTTTGAAACCCTGAATGGATTATTTCCGAATCTAGTATGTGGGTACCATGTACCTTGCCTCAAGATCTGATTGATATTGTTTTTCTTGCCGATCTACCTAATGGTGCCACCACCTGGGAGTCAAGTTAAAATTTTGTTTCTGGACATAACATCGGAAAAACTGAACAGATTCTTTCCAAAACATCCCACTTGGGATTGTTTTTCATGCATGCGATCCACCTATAGGTGTTGCCAAGTCAAAATTTCCTTTCAGGACAAATTGGGTATGTGGATACCTTGCCACAAAATCTCACTTGGTATTGGTTTCTATGCTAGGGACTGAATGTTTCCAAGCCAAATCACTATATCGGGGGACTTCAACTGCTCATGTTTTCATTGGCATCATTTGTAATATATATCACATGGTGTGAGCTGATGTAACATACGCATATCACATGATGTGGACTGATGTAAAATATATCATATGTCTCAACTTGTGTTTCAGATATAAATGAATGCCAGAGTGGTACACACAGCTGCACTTCTCCAGCCTCATGTGAGAACACACAAGGTGGATACAGGTGTACATGTCCCACCCCCGGCACAGCCATCTATAAGAACCCATTACTATGTGAAGGTAAGATAGCAGGCACTTGATGATCTTACTTGATTCCATTCGTGCTACTTTCATATATTGATTTGCTCATCATACTGTTCCATGGTAGCAGTTTGGCTATTAACAGATGGGACAAGACATTCAGGGAGAATGAGTTATCTATTGAGTACGTTGTCCAATTGTGAAAGCCAATTATAAGCCAATTGTGATAGTTGTAGATAATACCCTATTTCTTCTAATTATTCAGATGGCAAAACTGAACTTTAGGCAACTGTAGAGAGAAATTCTGCTAACATTCCTTAAATTTCACTTGCTATCTTTTCAGTTCTTGGGATAAATACCATATCCATGCCACAGTCTTTACCCTCAGTTGACATAAAGATGGATTTTTTCTGCTTCTAAGTCTAAAAATGCTGTTCGAAAAATTAGAAGAAATAGGGTACTATCACAGATCCTAGTACATGTACTGCGAAAGTGATTACTGTTCTGTTCAGGATTCAGCCTGTGCCCTTACAGCCCGGCACCGGTAGTGTTAACCAGAAACCCACCCACCTGTTCACTGAAAACATGGTAGATAGGGAGAAATAGAAAGTAGACGTGCAAAATTGTTAAAGTACGGATTTTGGGCAACTTTTCAAATCCTGTCTAATACCCTGCTGGTATCTATTGATCAGCTGTAAATCTAGTCATGTTAAATTCTGTAATAATTCAATCACAGGAAAGGAAATTCTCAACATAAGATCAGGCAGTGATCAAATTTATCCCAAAAAATGGAAGTTGACAAAATGGTCCAAACTCAGGCAGATAATCTTATTTCTTCATGATTTTAATGATTTTAGAAGGTGATCAAAATGATTGAATTTTTATCCACTAAGTCACAAGATTGGGGGTGGTTGTATTATAATATAGGGTGGTTGAATTATCAGAGGAGTTACCTTATACTATAATGTTCAATAGTCAATCAATAAATCAACCGTTACTAGCAAAAACTACCCTTTTTTACCATCATTGCTATTCTACAGAGATAAGTTATCGCTAACTTTAGTTCAGGTCAAGTTTTTATAATGGTGCTCCTCCATATACTTTGACCACAGCTGTGGAATTCATTCTTGTTCTACAGACTGCCTGCCAACGATGTGGGGTAAGGATTGTTCTCAAAGCTGTAACTGTCAGCTGGGGGCGGTGTCATGTAACAAGACCACAGGCTGTATCTGTGAGGCGGGTTGGCGAGGCGTTCACTGTGAGATCGATGTTGATGAGTGTCTGACGGGAGAACATGATTGTTCACCTGATGAAATCTGCACCAACTTTTACGGATATTACAGGTGTTATTGTAGCTATGGTGACCAGGGGCGTCGCTGTCCAGGTACGTGTATTTTATTGACCTGTTCTCTGTTGTTTTACCATTATACATAGAATCATTTTTGAGATATGGAAACCTATCCCACACCTGATTTATTCCTTTCAGACCTAAATCACCTCCAAATCTTATGATCTCATGTATCTAAGCTATTTCAATCAAATGCATTGTGAGATATGCTCTGTCCACAAGACAACCTGATATCATTGGCTGATGGGAAGGAAAGAAGAAGACCATACAGTCAATTGTAGAGTTTTTAAGGAGATTAATTTCCATGATATGAGGCATCTGTTCTTTACCAATGTTTAACTCAAGTTTTGTGCTTTTCTTTCATTCCAGTCTTTCCAACAGTTCACTCAACAACAACAGACAGTTCTATTACAACTTTCCTGGAGATTCCATCCACTACGATGACATATACTCCTGACGTACCATATATTGGGCTTACAGGTCAGTCTTTTACTCTGAACTCGGGCTCACATGATGTCTTTTTATATGTCCATCAAAACGCTGACATAATATTATGTGATGATGATTTCCATCCATCTGTTGGTGTCTGGTCTCTATCTCCCACAGTTTTTTATCTGAATTTGCAATATTTATTTGCAATATTTATTAAGGTCAAGGTCACTGTGGCCCAAATAATTCGGAAATCATTGAAATTCACTTTTTATCCCATCGGCATATAAGGCCCGATGGGATAATGTCATCACACATCTGCGTCCATCCGTTCAGCTGGCTGACATGACTGGCTGTGTGATTCTGTCCTTATGACGATGTTAATGGTCTAGAAGCAAAACCGTTGCAGCTGGAGACTCCAGATCTGATATACAGTATCGTTGAGTGGTAAAAGCCTATCAAAATTGGGTACAATGCGATGGTCTTTGTGGAATCCAAGGTAACATAACGTGAAATATCTATATTACACCATTAACACAATAGAAGCCGTGGCAGCTAGGAAATTCAAATTTAGTATACAGCATTGTTGGTTTGTACAGAACAAGCACAGTTTGGGAGTATGTTTTGTCCACATGCGCCCATAGCTGGCACTACATGGGGGCCAATTTAAATTTCTTTTTCCCGGATAATATTACAGATTTAAATTTTGTTTCTGGACAATAGAATGAGAATGATCAACCTAACAGATTCAGTCTGATTTCAAGTGTGTGTACTAGCAATACATGTTGATGTGAAAGGGATAGAAAATTCACAGTGGGCTGATGAGATCAAGTGTGACCGTGGCCTCGAGATATCTAGATTGTGAGAGGATATGTTAGAAAGAGTCTATATGTTGGGTACCAAAATGGAGGTATAAAAGGTCAAGAGGGAAAACGTTATGTCCATGGCATACCATACTCTAGCTCAGGGATGTGGATTTTGATTAAACTCCCCCCCCAATCTCATATACCATTTTTCTGGGACAGCCCTAAGCAGTTTCATTGAGCAGATGGCATGGTTCCTCCAATTCTTGTAAATACAAACTGAACAAGCTAAAATTGGAAGACTTATCGGTGGCAGTAAATGAGACAGACACCGTAGACCTTGTGCACATAAGGCAATGATATCAAACAAATTGGGTGAAACTCATGGATCGTATTCCAGATGGGAAAATGACAGGACTTCAAGAACAATGGTGGCTTTTATTTACTTGATGGGCTCTAGAGGAGAAAAGTAAACTGTTATGAGTTTTAGAGCTGACAAGAACTAAAGTAGCTGACTTTTCTATTATGTATGTAAAGATAATTCATAATCTAGGGGGCAGTGCATCTTGGTATTTTGTTTCATTCCATTCGTCAGTATTGGCCTTTTTCATTACAGTGACATATCTGATATAATGGCATATTCTTGCGGTCTTGTTAACAATGGCTGACTGTAATAAGCCAACATGGTATGATGGTAATAATTCTGTATGTCATATAAACAAACCTGAATGGTACCATTTGTTGTTCACAGGAACCGTGTATCCTCAGAACTCCCTACTGACATTACATCTGGGTGATAATGTGTCTTCTGATCCCAGTTCTACAGAACACCAACAAATACAGCAGTTTGTAAGTGAATCCCATCTTCTGATCTCCCACGTACCATTCCATATATTATAACGATGTTCTTGTTCTCATTACACGACAGTGTTAAGTTCCACTATTTGTTGCTCCACCCAAAATAGATCTAAAAAGATCATTCATTGAGTGCATAATTAATTTGTTTGGTTTCTAAACGGACTGCATAGCGTTTCCACATAATTCTCATGGACTGTAAGCACAGAAATGCCTTTCTTTCAGGTTAAACAGACTAAATCAGAAAAATAAATCTTACAGATTTTGGAGACAACTATTAAATACAACATTTCTCCATGGTGATACTGAATATTCCCTCTTTCTTTCAGTTTGAGGATTTATACAGTGTACTGGAATATTACCAGGGCGTAGAGATTGTCGACATATCGTAAGTATGACCCAAGCTCTTTCTATCAAGAAATATCGTGTCGGAAAATGGTCAAATTGGTAAATTATTCTCAAGAAGGTCAAGAAGGCAAAAATAAGCCTAGTGACCTCAACTTAAATTTATATTTATCTGATATGATAGAGAAGCAACTTTTTCATTATGCACCTTCTGAGAATAAAGATTTTGAATTACGTGTACTAAGTTGTGTTAATCTAACTTTTCTGTTCATCCACCAGAGAGATTGAGGGAGAAACAGTTATTACCCACCGTGTAAAATACAACCGAACTATCGCCCCTCGTGAGGAATGGGATGTGGCCTCCATTCTTAAGGAATATGTCAACTCTAACCTGTACTTTACTTGGGGCGCCTTCAACCACTCTATAGAAAATGCCACATACATTACGGTGAATCCAAGAGATGGCACCATTCTTGGCATAGGTGAGACTAGATTTGTGTTACGATATTACATTAGAGGCATCCTTAAAGTATGCATACACAACAAGAAATAGGGGTTGTTATTATAGAATTCATGAACCTATTGATATTGACCTGAAGAAGATGGGTAATAATCCACTTCATCATGATACAGAGGAAACCTAGACTAGTGTTGTATGTAACCATTGCTATTCTTGACTATCTCCACAGTAGATTCTTGTACAACAATCAGGGCAGACACTCTAGAAAGGGTGGGAAGTCATTGAATAGGAGGTTCAGAGAGACACCACTTACGAAAAAAATCCAATTAATCCAATTGGATAGAAAGTCACACTCAAGGGGAGACAATCTGTTTTGGTGGAGATGGGCGATTACAGATATATGAAAGTCCCAATAACCATACAAGTAGTTTGCCATAATTGTTGACCCTTTTAGTACATGTATTATAAAATAGCATGCTTGGCAAATGATTTAGTTAGCCAAATACCAAACAAGTCCTCTCTAAACTTCAGAAATGTTTGAATTGAAATAACCATTTATGCTTATCTTCCAAGTTTGTTGTGCGTATGTGGAAGTTACTGTTTTCAAAATTGTCGTATAATAACCAATTCTGTTCTACTTGTTCACAGTACCACTTCTTGAGCGAGAATGGTCACCATGTTACCTATATGAGACCAAACAGTCGTGTGAGAATGGAGGATTGTGTTTTGTGAATGAGAGTGGTTTCCCAGCCTGCAGGTAACCCTATACTCTAACCTAGTTAATACAACACTAAATCGATGGTATATGAAAGAAAATATCTACAAAAAATGATTCTATTTCTTAATTAACTAACTTCCGGTGTTTTAAAACTGGAATGTATACATCTCTTAATGCACTGTCATTTTATGAAGAGTCCGTTGGTGCATTCAGGGTGCAGATATTACAGGTCTCATTCTGCTCTCACTGGACAGGTTTCGTTTCTGGAGTTATGAATACAGAAAGTTGGCTAGCACCATTTTGAATCAAAGCGAGTTATCTGCCCAGAAAGAAACTGCACATTGGAAAAGTCAGGGAGGGGGAGGGAATTTGGCTTCATGTCACACTCAGAAAGTCAGAAAGTTCCTCACAGTTTTTACCCCTCAGCCATTTTGGAACCGGGGTATTGTCATCGTCTAGTAGGTCCATCCGTCCATCTCTACGAATGATACCTTATGTGTCTTTTTTTTGGTGCAAAATTGTAACGATCGTCAATGACAAAAAAATATTGTTGAGGAATTGTTACAATGTTGCACAATTACCCCTTCTCAAAATGTGATTTTTAATGCATTAGGAGAACACTTTTTTAAAGGAAAAAAACATCGTTTCTTATAGAGGAATCGTTTCTTATAAGATAAATTGCATATTGAAAATGGTATCCTACTATGAAGAATCACTTTTTCAATATGCAAGAAAGAAAGAAACCTTGTGTGTCTGGCCACACAAGTCAACGGTCAAAAGAAAGGGACAGAAGGTATCATTCGTTCGTAGTAGCATCTGTCCATTACTGCCTTTTAGGCAAAACCGATTGAGATACAGTCATCAAATTTTGGAAACTTATTTTTATCTAGTTATAAGTCACACGCTTATCGAAAATGGTTTCGCTCTGCCCATATTTTATGGAGTTATGTCCCTTTACATATTTCTGATTTTGTGATAGATGCTTGAATGTAACCAACTATATCTGCAGAACTGTGTTTGATACAGCTACTACATTTTGGAAACTTATTGATATAGTTATGATTTGTTGCCCCGAGGATGTGCACATTGCCCGAGCCGCAGTATAAATATTTATTTATATAGTGGTATTCTAGAAACCAACAGAAAATTAGTCGCCTCAGCCCTTATTTTACGGAGTTATGCCCCTTTTCAGGTGCTATAATATCTGATTTTGTGATGTATGCTTCAATGTAACCAGTTATATCTAATTGTGTTTGGTACAGCTACCAATTTATGAGGAAACTTTTTTATCTAGTTGTATTCTAGATGCATACAAAAAAAATTAGTTGTCTCGGCCAATATTTTATGGAGTTACAGTAATTCCCCTAATAATTCGATCACCGGAAGTGCAGCAAAAATGCCTTAGATCTGGAAATATTCTTCTTGGCACCAGCTACAAAGTGTCACATTTTGTCATTATATGACTTTTCTTCAATTTGAATGAAGAATGGGAATGTTACTTTTTTTCTGTGTTTGAATAACAGAGTTGAAAAGTGAACTTCCTGTGATTGAATTATTAGGGGAATTACCGTATGTCCCTTTTCAGTTGTAACAATTTCTGATTTTGTGATATATATAGTTGAATGCACAAGTTAAATCTGCAGATCCGTGTTAGGTACAGCTACTAAATTTTGGAAACTTATTTATCTAGTAATGTACAAAAATTCATCATGTCGTCCTATTTTATGGAGTTCAGCCTCTTTTTGGGTGTAATAATCTTGAATGCTTGAATGTAATCAGTTTTATCTGAAGAACTGTGTTCAGTACAGCTACCAAATTTTGAAAACTTATTTATCTACTTGTATTCTAGAAGCCTACAAAAAATTATTGCTGTTATATCTGCAATGGTATGTTCTAAAAGGGAAAGTTTTGGATGATTAGTAAATATAGCCATAATATGTTGCACATTCTCGGCATATTTCTTAATTGCTGGGGGGAAGCCGAGGGGTTTTGTGAGTCTCACCCTCATGTTTAACTACCCTAATTGCAAGGGACATGACGGCCGGATGTCCACATGTATGTTGTAGAACTAAAAGCTTTATATGATCAGATAGCTTCATTTTCAGTTTGAATGACTGTTGTGTCATCCCCGATTCTAACATTCTTGCATCACTCATTGTATGAGCAGCTCCATATTGGGAGCTGATGACCAATTATAAGTTCTATTCCCTCTCCATCTCTAAAATATCAATTGATACATATGTATGTGACAGGGCAATGTGACAAGCATATTCTGACGATCTTCTGTGTACACTTTTGCTTTTTTGCAGAATTTATATATTGCATGTTATTTCTTTTGAATTACAGGTGTATTGGTGACTACTGGGGTGACTACTGTCATTACCAAGGAGGTAGAGCATGGGATCCCACCATTTGGGTGGCTATCTTTGTTCCTCTGGTCTTCTCCCTAGCTCTTGCGCTCTGCTGTACCTGCTATGCACTATGTGGTGCCAGCAGAAAGAAGCAGGAAAAAGAGGTACCACCACCTGACAGGTGAGGGACACAGTTTATTAAACCACAACCTGTTTTAATACCAGGCCCTAATACCAGGCCCAAATACCAGGACAATGCCATGCTCAAATACCAGGACAATGCCATGCTCTAATACCAGGACAATACTAGGCCCTAATACCAGGACAATACCATGCCCTATACTAGGACAATAGCAGGCCCTAATATCGGGACAATACCCCGCCGTAATACCAGGCCCTAATACCAGAACAATACCAAGCTGTAATACCATGACAATACCAGGCCATAATACCAGGACAGTACCCTGCTCTAATACCGGGACAGTACAAGACCCTAATACCAAGACAATACCAGGCCCTAATACCAGGACAATACACTGCCCTAATACCAGGACAATACTCTGCCCTAATACCAGGACAATGTCTGACCCTAATACCAGAACAATACAAGGCCCTAATACCAGGATAATACCAGGCGCTAATACCACAACAATACAAGGCCCTAATACCAGGACAATGCCCTGCTCTAATACCAGGACAGTACAAGGCCCTAATACCAAGACAATACCAGGCCCAAATATCAGGACAATACCCAGCCCGTAGTACCAGGACAATACTCCGCCCTAATACCAGGACAATATCTGACCCTAATACCAGGACAATACAAGGCCCTAATACCAGGTGCTAATATCACGACAATACCAGGCCCTAATACCAGGACAATACCCTGTCCTAATACCAGGACAATACCCGACCCCTGGTACCAGGACAATACCTGGTCCTAAGTACCAGGATAGTACCAGGCCCTAATATCCGGACAATACTACCAGGCCCTAATACCAGGAAAATACCATGCTCCAATACCAGGCCCTAATACCAGGACAATGCCATCCCTAATCAGGTTAGGGCGATCCCACTCTCTAAAATGAAGGTAAAAAGGGTCGTTTTTGCTTATTAACATTTGATTCCTAATAACCCAATGCATCAGAACTTCAGGCGCAATAATTTATCTAAAATTAATCTGTCATTTGAAAAACCAGTCAATGTTGTTTAAACAGAGCGACAGATGTTTGTCCTATTATTATGCAAATTAGATAGATGACAATTTATTTTTTTTACTACCATTTGATGCGGATATATATGTCTATGTGCAACTCAAGAGGATTTTGCTGAATTCATTATGTGAACTGAGTGATTGAGCAAAAACGACCTTTTTTAACTCCTTTTTAGAGAGCGGGATCGCCCTAACATGCTAATACCAGGACAATATACCAGGCCCTAATACCGAGACAATACCCTGCCCTAATACCAGGACAGTACCAGGCCCTAATATCAGGACGATACCCCACCCTAATACCAGAGCAATACCCGATCCCTAGTACCAGGACAATATCAGACCCTTCTACCAGGAAAATAAAAGGCTCTAATACCAGGATAATACCCAACCCTAATACCAGGAAAATACCCATCCCTAATACCGGAACAATATCCCACCCTAATACCAGGACAATAGCCGGTCCCTAGTACCAGGACAATACATGATTCTAATACCAAGACAATACAAGGCACTAATACCAGGATAGTTAGAGCATCGACCTCGTGATGACTGGGTTCTATCCCAGGCCAGGTCATACCAAAGACTTGAAAAATGGAACCTTTTTTAACTCCTGTTTAGAGAGCAGGATTGCCCTAACCCGCTAATACCAGGACAGTACCAGGCCCTAATACAGAGACAATACCCTACCCTGATACCAGGGCAGTACCAGGCCCTAATATCAGGACAATACCCCACCCTAATACCAGGGCAATACCCTGCCCTAATTCCAGGACAAACCAGGCCCTAATACCCTGCCCTAATACCAGGACAGTACCCTGTCCTAATACCAGGACATTTAACCAGGCCCTAATACCAGGACAATACCCTGCCCTAATACCAGGACAATACCAGACCATTCTACCAGAAAAATACAAGGCTCTAATACCAGGATAATACCCAACCCTAATACCAGGAAAATACCCATCCCTAATACCGGAACAATACTCCACCCTAATACCAGGACAATAGCCGGTCCCTAGTACCAGGACAATACATGGTCCTAATACCAGGACAATACAAGGCACTAATACCAGGATGGTTAGAGCATCGGCCTCGTAAGTGATAGCTGGGTTCTATCCCAGGCCAGGTCATACCAATGACTTGAAAAATGGAACTTGTCGCTTTCTTGCTTACGCTCAGCATTAAGAAGATAGAACAAGGACTGGTTCACTCTGTGTCGGTATAATGTGACTGACCGGCGTTTCTTGTCTGCCCACGGCATGATATTTCAGTGGGACAGCACTATAATATGGCAGCATTAGATTTGCTCTGTTAATTGTAGGCATCTTTTGCCTGCCTACTGTGGATACTCAATCTCAGAAAATTCAGATATAATATTACGGAACATTATATCCGACATCAACACTACTATGAAAAACAGTTGTACTGATAGTTTGACCGTGTTTGAATAAAGATTATTATTATTATAAATCCTGTGTGATTTCAAACTACATCTGTTAGCCAATCAGGTGGATAGCTGGGCGAAATAACTTTAAAAAGATGCCCCTTGTAATTACACACAGAAGAACATGCACCAATAAACAGAAAAGAGAAGCATTATCCAAATAAGGTATCATGTCTAGACATCACATGATACGTGGTAAATATAAACTTCGAAGTATTTACCCCTGCCAAAAAGTATGCTTTTTCCAGGCAGTAGAAAATGTCAAAATACTGACCACTGATAAGTTGGCAAGCATCACAAGTCATAGCATCACATCTAGATGGTATTTTCCTGATATACCATATTGGTTTACCTGGATTGGTGAGTAATGACCAAACACTTGTTTTTGCTGGTTAATCATTTTCTGGTGACTGACTGGATATGTTGAACTGCCAGAAATTACACTTTATATAAATTGGTCACTTGCGAAAGTTACATACCGCAATTTTTTTTAAATTGAGAGTAACATGTTGCGTAAGTAACACGATTTACAGTAGCTCTGTAATACCTTAGATGAAAGAGATGTGTATAGTGCTGGGATAGTGCCAGAATAATATTTGACGATTCATTGACATTCTCTCTAATTTATGCAAATTAAGATACACATTATGACATCTTATTTTAATTATTTTCCCTTTTTGTTTCCAGTGGATTCATACCAACATTTTCCATTCCGAGGAGCCTGTTTTTGCCTCGCCCACCCAACTGGCGACAGTTCATGCATCCTTCAGTGCCTACCAGTAGCATGGCAACAAGCAGTTGGGCAGATAACACCGAACCCACCACCGAGATCACAGACACGGATAGTTATGATATACTCCACCGTTCACCCCTTCCTGACCAGCACTTCCCAAGTAACATCTCCATAGACAGCCAGACTTCACCAGAACCCTCCTCGTCTATAGGTACTTGAAATGAAGATGATCTATCTGAAGAATTAACTTTCCTCTTTGAGAACATTACACCTGTTGCTTTTAATAATACCATTTAAGTTCGCAGACTATGACTCCCACTCAGCCAGTCAAGCTAAAAAGTCCATAGTTTTCTATATCGCTGAAACAAAAGTGCTTTATAACGAGAGATCCTGAAGGATCTTGGCGCCCACCATTGTCCGATAATAGTAAGCTAATGACAAGAGGATCTTTCTGTCCATTGTTACTATTAAGAACAAAAGATTGATTTGTAATTTTGTTTACAGAATTTCGAATCTGAGCAAAAAAGATCGAAAAAGGGACACTGAAAACAGTCAAGATATAATCTAAGTTTCACGAGTTTCCAGATTTCTAGAAACTGTACTTCTGTCGGTTGTTATAATACAAGAGAAATGAGCAAAGTTAGTCTGAAAGTGAATGTACATGTACGGAGGATCCTTCGTCTTCGTTTTGTTGTATTTTTTGTGTTTTTTATTTTTTTTGCACGTGTCATTGGGTACTGGAAGCGAAGACAAATCTCTTTGACACTTTGGCATAAGCTATGAAACATACTTAAGATTTTATAATTAGTAACGAATGCTAATTCTGTTCTGTTTACTGGGCTAGTTTGAGATATCTCTTTTAAGATACCATGCTCGAAAATACCAAACTTGAGAAAGATCCATGCAGTAGTTCCTGAGAAATCGCGATAACAAGGTTTCATGGGGAAATCCAAGATCGCTGCCTTGTGGCCATATTGGATTTTCGAATCGGACCAGAAAAGGTATCTTGCACAACTATACCCCAAGGGGAACATGTGTACCAAATTTGAGAAAGATCCATGCAGTAGTTCTTGAGAAATCACGATAACAAGGTTTCACGAGGAAATCCAAGATGGCCGCCTTGTGGCCATATTGGATTTTCGATTCAGACCGAAGAAGGCATCTTGCACAACCAGACCCTAAGGGGGACCTGTGTACCAAATTTGACAAAGATCCATGAAGTATTTCCTGAGAAATCGCGATAACAAGGTTTCATGGGGAAATCCAAGATCGCTGCCTTGTGGCCATATTGGATTTTGGAATCGGACCAGAAAAGGTATCTTGCACAACTGGATCACAAGGGGAACATATGTACCAAATTTGAGAAAGATTCAGGCAGTACTTCCTGAGAAATGACGATAACAAATTTTCATGGGGAAATCCAAGATGGCTGCCTGGTGACCATATTGAATTTTCAAATCGAACCAGAAAAGGTATCTTGCACAACTAGACCCCAATGGGAACCTGTGTATCAAATTTGAGAAAGATCCATGCAGTAATTCCTGAGAAATGACGATAAAGTTTCATGGGGAAATCCAATATGGCTGCCTGATGGCCATATTGGATTTTCGAATCGGACCAGAAAAGGTATCTTGCACAACTAGACCCCAAGGGAAACCTGTGTACCAAATTTGAGAAAGATCCATGAAGCAGTTCCCGAGAAATCGCGATAACAAGGTTTCATGGAGAAATCCAAGATGGCTGCCTGGTGGCCATATTGGATTTTCGAATCGGACCAGAAAAGGTATCTTGCAAAACTAGACCCCAAGGGGAACCTGTGTACCAAATTTGAGAAAGATTCATGGAGTAGTTCCTGAGAAATCGCGATAACAAAGTTTCATGGGGAAATCCAAGATGGTCGCCTGGTGACCATATTGGATTTTCGATTCGGAACGAAAAATGTATCTTGCACAACCAGACCCTAAGGGGAACCTGTGTACCAAATTTGAGAAAGATCCATGCAGTACTTCCTGAGAAATGACGATAAAGTTTCATGGGGAAATCCAAGATGGCTGCCTGGTGGCCATATTGGATTTTGGAATCGGACCAGAAAAGGTATCTTGCACAGCCAGGCCCCAAGGGGAACCTGTGTACCAAATTGGAGGAACATCCATGCAGTATTTGCTGAGAAATGATAACAAAGTTTCATGGGGAAATCCAAGATGGCTGCCTGGTGGCCATATTGGATTTTCGAATCGGACCAGGAAAGGTATGTTGCACAGCCAGACCCCAAGGGGAACCTGTGTACCAAATTGGAGAAACATCCATGCAGTACTTCCTGAGAAATGATAACAAGGTCTCACGGGGAAATCCAAGATGGCTGCCTGGTGGCCATATTGGATTTTCAATTCGGACCAGAAAGGGTATCTTGCAAAACTAGACCCCAAGGGGAACCTATGTACCAAATTTGAGAAAGATCCATGCAGTACTTCCTGAGAAATCGCGATAACAAGGTTTCATGGGGAAATCCAAGATGGCTGCCTGGTGGCCAGATAAATTTTCGAATCGGACCAGAAAAGGTATCTTGCAAAACTAGACTCCAAGGGGAACCTGTGTACCAAATTTGAGAAAGATCCAAGCAGTAGTGCCTGAGAAATCGCGATAACAAGGTTTCATGGGGAAATCCAAGATGGCTGCCTGTTGGCCATATTGGATTTTCGAATCGGACCAGAAAAGGTATCTTGCACAACTAGACCCCAAGGGGAACTTGTGTACCAAATTTGAGAAAGATCCATGCAGTAGTTCCTGAGAAATCGCGATAACAAGGTTTCATGAGGAAATCCAAGATGGCTGCCTGGTGGCCATATTGGATTTTCGAATCAGACCAGAAAAGGTATCTTGCAAAACTAGACCCCAAGGGGAACCTGTGTACCAAATTTGAGAAAGATCCATAAAGTAGTTCCTGAGAAATCGCCATAACAATAATTGTTTACGGACGGACCATGGACGAAAAGCGATTTGAACAGCCCACCATCTGGTGATGGTGGGCTAAAAAAACCCAGCTTTATACTCAAGCAAGCTTAAAAAATCAGCCATGTTATCTCAGTCAGAAAGAATTTTTCACATTTAACAAGATTTCAATATTCTAAAAGTTATTGAAAATGACAGTGTGTCTTAGAGATGTTAGACTGCATTACTTACATGTATACAGACAGTGAAGCATGATTATAACAGAAACTGTGATTGGCCAATGCCGAAACTATGCCATGCTATGGCACACCTTCTAATGAGTACTCCCATTGGTCAATGATTGGGGTGAATCCTGAGCAACTTGAAGTGCTTGTTCACAGACTCAGTGGGGTTAGGATCAAGAGGCTATTATTTGTCCCAGCAAATTTGATTTCTGCACCAAGTTAAAGAGTGATCTGCAACATTCCAATATATAAGTGTCAAACGCACAGTCATCACAAGCATCTACATTATGAGCACATGTCACATGATTTATCTGTCTACTTTTGAAGATATATCTCCATTCATCATTTGGTTGGTCCCTTGATCAACACACAGCCTATTATGATCATTATTGGTTTCCTTCATTAATTGAAGCCTGTCTTGTTTGTTTTTTTCTGAACAGATTCTGATGAGGCACCACCTTCGACAGCTGAACTAATGAACTTGATACTTGGACCAGGTGTAAGCTAACATAATCTACTATAAACATAACTTCTACACAATATTTCAGAACAAGATAAATCAATATGGATAAAAACTGGATAGCAACATTTCGTGGAAGGTTCTATCCACATTCTCAAATACAGCAACAATAGATCGATAAAATTGAAACTAGTCTCTATACAATAGCAATACCCTCCCATAATTTGAATCTGGGAAGCAAAGGCATGCATTCCATAGCGGTCATCAATATATTAAAGTTGCATACAATATGTTATTTATTTTCCAGTATTATATACCCAGACCAGTCTTAGAGATGGAGCCCACAATCCCTTTCCAGGTAGGTAGAGACTTTACTGATGTGGACTCCACAGAACATCATATAATCCAAGCTAGATCGTAGCATTACTGACAATTCAACTTTGCAGAATTCCAGATTAAGAAAATACTGACAAGTGTTTAAAAACTTTATTATCTTTTAAACAGAAGGGAAATTATTTTGTGTAATTCCTGCTATCTGGATTTATATACATATACATGGTTTGAGATGTTTTTTGGTTTTGAGCTGCCTCGGTAAATACAGTGAAACTGGTCTTATCTAACACGTCCCAAAGACGAATAGTTATCACAGTGCAGATGTTCTAGTTCTGTTGTTTCAATATTCCCAATATTCCCCATCTGCGCTAACCCAGTCAAATCAAATCCCGACAGAGATGTTCCTGTGCCTGTTATACAGGTACCGAGGGGCATAACTATGATCCCAGATTCACTTGCAACTGACCTACTTTAGTCATTACACAAAATTAAACAGATCGGCCCTGGTCAGATGAAGAGGAATTAAGATTCTGATATACTAACAGAAATAAATCAACTGGAAACAGAAAAATCTGAACCTACACCTCCAGACAACCTCATTAAAAGCAGAGAGATTATTGATGCCATTTCAAACCTTATGAATAATGCAGCATCTGGACTAGATCAAATAAATAATGAACTGATTAAGCAAAGATATTCTGTTGTCTCCAGTAACCAAATTATTCAATTTGATATTAAATAGTGGTACATTCTCGTCCCAGTTGGGTAAAAGTTACATATCCCCACTTCACAAAAAAAGGCTCAAAAATGGAACCTGAAGAACAAGCCTATGGCCAGTGTTCTGATGATTTGTTGAATATTGCCGAAAGGACAGATCTGGCTTGGATGTGTAAAGAAAAAGATATAAAATCCTCTTCACGGATTATTTTGAAGAAATTCTACGTATCTTGGAATTTCTAAGCCAAGATCATCAAGACAGGAGAACTGTACCATAAAATCTGTGCTGCTTCATTTTCTCTCCTTGTCTACATGTCCCATTCATTTCCAGTGTATCAATTTGACACGACATACATGTGGGATCTGCTGAATGTAAAAGTGACAAATATTATAAATTTATTCCAATATGCAAGGATTTGCGATAATCTCTGGCCCCAGTCATAGCCAGTTTAGACCAATTCCATTGGTTAGACTGCTGCCATTATAATATATATGGATATTCTCTGGCCCCTGTCCTAGCCAGGTGGTTGGATGGGCACGAGTTCCTGTTGCTTCAATGCATTTTGCTGGGAACTTGATAATGTGATGTCTAGCACTGGAATATCACTTGTCTGTGTCTTGTATGCTGTCCTCAGTGTTTTATAGGGTGGATGGAGGTGTCTGGTTGCATGAACGCAACTTGGCTGGGTGGTGCTTAGTTGGTTCGTCGTGATATAGCTGAAATTGTGTTGAAAGCGACGTTTTTAAGTTCCATTCACTCACTCACTCCCAGGTTAGACTGCTTCCATTGTATATTATATGGATATTTTTGCCTACTTGTCCCTCTTCTCTTGTTTTTCAGTATTCAGAATCCGGTGGAAGTAGTTATACTGATGATGACATCAACAGTCTGCAGTAAAGAAGACTCACCAAGACCTTAAATGGCACTTAATATGAAATTAGCCATATTAAAATTGTCAGTACATGTACTGCATTCCAAGGCTGTATACACATATAATAATGAACCCGGTGCCATGTTTGAATACACAGCCTTTAAAAGTTGAACATTAAATAGTCTGTACATTCCTCAAGCAATTTACTCTGCATTTTAATTTGTGAAATGTGCAATATTGGAGTGATTTTTTTTCTAATTTTCTTATTGTTTATTAATTTATTTACAAAGATTGAGACAGCTCGCCATAATCAAGAAGCTTCTGGGTGTGGTCTTCATGTAGGTGTTCATTTTGGACATCTCCTTTGTTATAGATTGTAGTCAGTTCAGTTATTGGAGATGATGTGAATTCTACTTCCACTGCTCCGAGATGTAATGGATATTGTGATGCAATTGATTGATGAACCAGATCAAGAACGTGTATTTATTCCTGAAAAAACGGATGTGTGCGATCTTCCACTGGATTTTCCTCTCCAAGCAGAGTTCAGTTGAATATTATCCAGTGAAATTCTCTGAGACAATGACTGCTTATATGATATGAGCTTCAGCATGAAAAAAAAACGAAAACAAAAACAAAAAAACAGGACAAACTTTGTGGACTTGGAAGAGCTTGAAGCAAAACTGTACTCCAGTCCTTGCTCAAATTGTACAAATACTCGTCAGTATATTGGAGCCAAATAAGTAATCTAATGGACAAAACTGGCTTGCAGGATGGCCAGATAAAACTAATTATGTATATTTATTTATTTATTTAATTTTGTGCAGTGGCGAGATTCAACCAGACTATGTTGCAGATGGAATATAAATTTTTCCTGACACGACACGAGGCACCCAGTCAAACCAATCTCAATTGATCTATAACTGGACCCGTGCAAACATACACGAGGGGGAGCAAGCCATTTAATAAGTCTACCTCCCTGCAGACACAGGAGACAATATTACAGATGTTTTTCCAATATGACCATATGTGACAAAGACCCAATGTGATCAGTCCGCATTGACCATTACAGCAGGACTAATATCCTCGTGCTGGACTGACTCCTTCATCGACTTTGATCCTGATTTCGTTTATCGTCGTTCCTGTGCCCTTTTATGAACGGATTGTTATTTATGTTCATGAACAGAGGTATTGTAGAACATTGGTGTCTCTGAAAAAATATCGTGATTATGTTATAGGTTTTAGTTTTGAAGTACATCAGTTTTCTTTTTGTTGGTTTTATTCCATTTTGTATTTATATTTGTAATTAAGAAATCTCACCTACAAATATAATAGAATAATTGTTGTTCACAATTGGTACAACTGAAATCCATTCTGGTAGAGTTAGGGCATCACATTGATATTTATATGAAATCTTATATTCAGAGAGATAATTGCTCAAGATTTTGTATGAAGAAATATATTTAAACTGTTTCAAATCATCCTAATCTGAATTTAATTTATTTCTTTTAAATCGGATCCCATATATGCACATTGACAGATATGGATTGCAATGCAATATTTGTTTTGTTTAGTTTGATCAACCTCGGCATATTATGATCCATATCATAGTTTGAAGGATTTTCCTAATAACCTGGGTAAATCTTTCCAGAATCTTTTTCCAAGTGAAAATGGCTGATCTTGAGGATTCTGGTTCAGGAAACCATTCCGAAGATTGCATCACAAGCTACAGTAAAGTCGAGTGCATACGATAACATTTTATTCACAATTGCGGCCAAATTCCTGGAGGACAGTTGAGGTCCATTCTTTTCTCATAAGCTTGTATTATAAACACTTACTGTCCCAGACATTGAGATGTAAATGGCCACAACAGTCTACCATAAATTTGTCGAAAATTGATCATATGTTGACTGTGGAGAAAAGTAAATCACAATTCATTTTCATTATTATTGTTGACAAAAGTAGTATAGTAGCTTGTTCGTACAATAAGATCCAGTAGCTTCAGACTTTCCACCAACACATCGACAATTGAAGTAAGATTAAAGAAAATTTGTGATCAGCCAGTATTATAGTCCGTTTCAAATATCTCACAAGCTGTAATAATGTACAAGAATCCCTGAACTGGGTGCATTTATTTAATTCCCACATTCAAAGATATAACTTCATTCAAAATGACAGATTCTGGCTTCAGGGAAGACAGATTCTGGCTTCAGGTGGACAGGCTTTAGCTAAAATCCTGGCAGTCTCACTGTTATGGACACTATCAGGATCTGTCATCTGGATTGATTCACTCGGTTATTTGAAATATGTCGAAATTGATGTTTCAGAATGGTATATATCTATGAATATTATTAATCTCACCAATCTATTGAAAAATAATCTACACAGGGTAATGTGATAAATGGTTAGTTGGGTTGAATTTCATAGTTTGAATAATTTTGGCAATAAAAAATTATGTTTTGTAAACAAGTCTTCAGATTTGTTCCTGCTTATGTATGTTCGATCTGGAACAATTGCAGAAGGAAGCTACGAGATTTGAAGGAGAACTTCGTATGTTGATCATATATCATTAGAAATGTGATGCCTTGATTTGTAGAACAGTATATACTGGGCTTGTAAAACAGTATGCAATAAGATTTGTGAGACCATATATAATAGACTTGTAGAGTGAGTGAGTAGGACAATATATAATAGGCTTGTGGAGCAGTATATAATATGACTTCCAAAACAATAAATGCCTTTGGCACATGTATATTACCCAATGCGGCCATTCAACAAGCCAAATTCAGAATGCAGTCCAGACCGAAGCGAAGACTGACCCAGTGTTCACAATGATTGGATAATGAAAGTTGTCATGTTGGTGAGCTGATATAGGCAAGACAATTTTAATTTGTGTCATATACATTTTTATCACCCACCACATGGAAATACTGTTCATCACTTTGTGAACACAATATCTCAATAAAATAGAGGGTTAGAACCTGGATCTTTGGTACAGTGTTGTCTTATGTGGTCCTCTTCTTGTAAGTTCTTCACCTATTTTCAAAGATCCTGGAGGTGAAAAGCATTGTGAATGGAATATCCCAATAAGAGAGCTAGCGACTGGATACTTGGCACAATTAGACAGGTCCCAGCCAAGAAAAAACTAACATTTTTTCCGGTCAAAGTTTTCTCAGTGGTTCCGTCATCTTTAACTTATGCCCTTTCAATTTCTCTGAGGGGCCACCCTGGATTTGGCCTCAAATCCAATGGCGGCCAAAATCCAAAATGGCCGCCAATACCCATAGAAGCTCACAATATCCTGCTCGAAAATCAATTTTCTTACCACAAACTAGGTTTTTTTCTAGTCATACGTAGGGTATGAATAATTAGTTAATTTTAGAATGATTTGTAATTGGTCTGAAAATTCAATATGGCCTCCAAAATCCAAAATGGCGGCCAATGTCCATTGAATCCTACATTTTCCTGCCCTAATATGTAGATATGGACCATCCTTGGTCCGAATGCATCCTGTGGGGTATTATATTGTAGCTCTCAGGGTGTAGACCCCGATTTAAGGGATGTACATGTCATCTGTGACGTCGTCAGTACGTAGCGAAAGCGGGCATTTCGGAGGTGCAATGGATTGCGTTTGAAGTAGATGACGGCCTTTTCCCCCATCCAGTTACCTGTGAGTGTGAGTGTATGCGCGCGTGTGAGTGAGTGAGTGATTGACTGGGATCCGACTTGACTGATGTATCGTCCGTTTTCATCATTTTGCGCATACGCAGTCTGGTTGTAGTACAGAAAGCAGGCATTTTGAGGATTCATGGAGGTTTGTTGAGAGATTGAGGGACCATCCCTGGTCAAATGGACCGTGTGGGGTATCCGCGTGAAGCTCTCGTGGGTCAGACTGACTTGTTTTCATTGAAAGTCGTGCCAATCTGCGCATGCGCAGTTGGGGTGTAGTAAGTAAAGTGGTCAATTTGGGAGGTGCGTGGGGGCCTGTTGAGTGATGAGGGACCATTCTTGGTCCGAATGCCTCGTGTGAGGTGTCAAAGTGAAGCTTTCGTGGTGTAGACCATGACTTGAGGGGTGTACCTGTCATCTGTGACGTCATTCTTGACGTCGTCAGTAGGAGTAGTAGCCAAAGTGGGAATTTTGGGGGTGTGAAGTAAGGTGTTTGGGGTAGAGATGGACCATGTTTGGTCCAAATGGCCCGGTTGGGGTGTCCTAGTGAAGCTTTCGTGGGTAGAGTCAGACTGGCATGTTTTTTTATTGAAAGTCGCGCCAATCTGAACATGCGCAGTTGTTGGGTAGTAAGTAAAGTGGTCATTCTGAAGGTGCATGGGGATGTGTTTGAGCGATTGAGGGACCATTCGTGGTCCGAATGCATCGTGTGATGTGTCAAAGCAAAGCTTTCATGGTGTGGAACACGACTTGAGGGATATGCGGGTCATCTGTGACGTCATTGCTGATGTCCTCAGTAGGAGTTGTAGCCAAATTGGATATTTTGGCGGTGTGATGGAAGGTGTTAGGGGTAGAAATGGACCATCCGTGGTCCGAATGCGTCGTGTGAGGTGTCATCTTGTAGCAGCACCCACCAACGAAAAGCTCAATGCTTCAACGCCCTGATGAATTAGCCCTGAAGCCCTGCGCACCTATACGTAGCTCTACGGGTGTAGTCCGTGATAAGTGCTATTCTGATTGGTTAGTCCAAAAGTAGAGCAACAACAACAACATCATCAAATATTACAGGTCAATCGTATTATTATCCCCTCCATCACAGCACATCCCCGCTAAGGGAACCACTATGGGTGTGTTTACAATTCACTTATGCTATTTTCCGTGTATTCAGAAGTTCATTGTTCTGATCTCAGAATGATGAGGGACACGAGTTAATCCTTATATGTACAGACACCACCACATGCACACCGCACCCGCATCCTGGTGTACCCTATTCCCTAATGGCTATAGGGTACAGGGTGCACCACAGGTACGTGCACATGCGTGCGATGACGTCACTTCCGAGCTCTGAGCTCCACAAGCTTTGAGCTCCAAGAGTTCCGATCCAAGAGCTCTGCCACAAGGGAGCTACCACCACCACCGGTGGTGGTAGAACTGGTGTGTGGTGGTGGTAATAGTGATGTGTGGTGGTGTCTGTACACATAGGGATTAACCCGTGTCCCTCATCAATCTGAGATCAGAACAATGAACTTCTGAATACACAGACAATAGCATAAGTTAATTGTAAACACACCCATATGCATAGTGGTTCCCTTGGCGTGGATGTGCTGTGATGGAGAGAAAAATAAAAGGATTGACCTGTAATCTTTGATGCTGTTGTTGTTGCTGCTCTACTTTTGAACTAACTAATCAGGATAGTACTTATTAAGGACTACACCCGTAGAGCTACTTATATGCGCGCAGGACTTCAGGGCTAATTCACCAGGGTGTGGAAGCATTAATAGTTGGTGCTGCTGCCTATGTTACGTCGGACCAGTCCGGCCCCTACAAACACACCCCAAAAATATCCACTTTGGCTACAACTCCTACTGAGGAAGTCAGCAATGACGTCACAGATGACCCGCATATCCTTCAAGTCGTGGTCCACACCATGAAAGCTTTGCTTTGACACCTCACACGACGCATTCGGACCAAGAATAGTCCCTCAATCGCTCAAACACATCCCCACGCTCCAGAATGACCACTTTACTTACTACACCACAACTACGCATGTTCAGATTGGCATTCAGACATCTTCTTTCAATAAAAACATGCCAATCTGACTCTATCCCACGAAAGCTTCACTAAGGACACTCCAACCGGGCCATTTGGACCAAACCTAGTCCCTCTCTACCCCAAACACCTTATTTCACACCCCCAAAATTCCCACTTTGGCTACTAGAATACAAGAATGACGTCACAGATGACAGGGACACCCCTCAAGTCATGGTCTACACCACGAAAGCTTCACTTTTGACACCTCGCACGAGGCATTCGGACCAAGAACGGCCCCTCGTCACTCAACAGACCCCCACGCACCTCCCAAAATGACCACTTTACTTACTACACCCCAGCTGCGCATGCGCAGATTGGCGCGACTTCCAATGAAAACAAGACAGTCTGACCCACGAGCGCTTCACACTGATACCCCACACGGTCCATCTGACCAGGGATGGTCCCTCAATCACTCAACAAACCTCCATGAATCCCCAAAATGCCTACTTTCTACACGGCCAGACTGCGCATGTGCAAAATGATGAAAACAGATGATACATTAGACCAGTCTCACTCACTCACACACACGCGCGCATACACTCACAGGTTACTCTATCAGGTAGCTGGATGAAAAAAAGGCCGTCATCTACTTCAAACGCACTCTATTGCACCTCTGAAACTCCCGCTTTAGCTACTACTCGTACCGATTACGTCACCGATGATGTCACAGATGACATGGAATAACCTCAAGTCGTGGTCTACACCCCGAGAGCTACAACATGGCACCCCACACGACACATTCGGATCAAGGATGGTCCATCTTTACCCCAAACACACCCCCACGCACCCCAAAAATGCCCGCTTTCGCTACTACTTGTACTGATAACGTCACCGATGACATGGATATCCCTCAAATCGGGGTCTACACCCCAAGAGCTACAAGATGACACCCCACAGGACGCATTCGGACCAAGGATGGTCCATCTCTACATATTAGGGCAGGAAAATGTGTGATTCAATGGACATTGGCCGCCATTTTGGATTTTGGCGGCCATACTGAATTTTCAGACCCATTACAAATCATTCCAAAATTAACTAATCATTCATACCCTAAGTAGGACTAGAAACAAACCTAGTTTGTGGTTAGAAAATAAATTTTCGAGCAGGAAATTGTGAGCTTCTGTGGGTATTGGCGGCCATTTTGGATTGTGGTCGCCATATTGGACTTGATGCCAAATCCAGGGTGGCCCCTCAGTGAATTGAAAGCGCATAAGTCAAGGACGACGGAACCACCGAGAAAACTTTGACCGGAAAAACTGTTAGTTTTTTCTTGGCTGGGACCTGTCTAAATGCTTCCTTTTGAATCCTCTTGGTCAAGTTCTCATTGACCCATTTTCAAAGGCCACAACGTGAATAGAAGTGACTGTCCCTTGCAAACAATATCCAAGGGGAAACTGGAGCCAGACTAGCTCGATATTTTTGCACAATGCTGTGGCTTCTAGGTCATTCACTCTGTACTGACCTTGACCTGTTTTTATAGGTCACAAAGGTCAAAATATGAATAGCAGTCTTATTTGCTTGTGAACACAATATTCAAGGGACAACACCTAGGATGTTGATGTTTGGCACAGTAATCAATGCTGAAAGCGTTGGGGGATATACAGGACAGCGACTCCGAAAATATTAGCGAAATGCATTTTAGCGCTAAAAATGGCTCATTAGTATTCATCATATCTGTGATACTCATTTGCATACTAGCCATTTGATTTACTTGTTTATCATGCCGATAACTGTGGCTGCTCAGCAAGAACAGTGAGGCTGTCAATCGAATGTCCTTCTCGTTCAGCAGTCTATACAAGACAAGACTTTTGATAAGTTTTAGCTGAGCAGGAAATCAGAGTAGAGAAGGTTGGGACAGATGTCAAATTCGCTTCCTAAATCGTAAACCTGCTTCAATTATTGCCTTTAAACTCCATTTAAATGCACAATCAAACGTAGAAAACGGAAGTTAAAACTAAAAATTATCTCCCCTAGGAGAGAGAGTTATCCGCCCCTAGGAGAGCTCTCACTCTTCCCAACGTCAGGGCTCTCAAGGAGCAAAATGAAGGCGAGTGATTCGTCACTCGCCTGAATTTAAGCTTAGGCGAGTGAGGCGAGTGCTTTTATCACTCGCCTGAGAAATTCCTGAGGCGAGTGAAATGCTGAAATTACTTCTACAAGTACATTACAGAATATGTGGGTCACATATGCGCGGTTCTGAACGGTGTTGTAGTCTTCTTTAATTCGGAACACTGATGTAAGTTCCTCTCCCCATTTTAGGTACGTTGATAGTTCTATCGGCTTTCCTTTCGGATTCGACATAGTGCAATTTTTCCACTAACATCTTGCTAAAAGTGACGAAATTGTAAGGAACGAAAACGCACGCGTGCTTGGCACCGGAATTGCGTGAGATCAATGAAAAGCATGGACTTGATCGTGGGACGAAAGTCAAGTCCGCGTAACGTCGAGAGTAAATCAAAATCGAAAACTAATGTTTAAAACGCAGTGATGTAATGTTAAACAAAATCGGAAACTACATGTAATGTTTAAAACGGCGTGATGCCATGGTGGTTTGAGCCGTGGTGTTTGACGGATTTTATATTTTTGGAAATAATAACCCACGGCTCAAAACGTCTGTATGGAAATACAAGGGAGGCAACCAGTCTACCTGTAATTTCGTTCCGACACAGGGTTATACTTTTTGCACAAACACATGAAGCGGAAATGGCGGGAAGCCTTCCGAAATTGCTGAACAAGAAGATATTTACGAAACCAAGAATTTTACGACAGCTGAAGATGTCATTAAATTTTATTCTGACCTATGAAACATGCCAATGATGAACAACGAGATATCTTGGAAGTCAAGAACTTGACAGCAACAGCTGAAGATGTCATTAAATTTTATTCTGACCGACGAAAACAGGCGAGTGGTGAACCACTCGCCATTTTTTGATTTCAGGCGAGCAGGAGGCGCGCGCGAGTGATCGCTCGCCTCTCCTTGAGAGCCCTGAACGTGGTTACTATATAAGACAACGCCAGCCCATTCTCGTCCTCTTTCTCCTGTTTGCTCTCGAGCAGTGCACATCTAGGGAAGTGTTCAGATTCAATTTACAACATTAGTGTTTCGCTGGTGTATCCTTTATCAAGTGTGACTTGTGTTGTTTATTCGGAACTTACTTATTGTATTATGTCTGAGGTTCCGACTTTTTTATTCCTTGTCGTACGTGCGAACAAAATTTGTCCCCTTTGGACTCCCACACGGCTTGTGTTTCTTGTAAAGAATTGTGTTGTCGTGCGTCCACGTGCGCGGAATGTGTATTATGGGGCGACGACTTGGAAGAATTATGCCCAAGTTCGTCGTGCTTATCTTTTACACAGACGGGTTTTAGAAATTTCTTTGGGATATGAAATGTAGTGGGTCAAGATCCAGTTTCGCCCGCGTCGGTATATATTTAGCCAAGCGGGGCTATTCTACACGAAGATATTTCTAGGTTGTTAAGACAGTTTGACCCGTACCGGAGCTTCATTGTCTAGGGTCGATCCCAAACCCGTTCCTTTGTTCGGCTTGACAAAGACCAAGTCGGTCTTTTCGGTGCATTCCATTGTCTTCGTCAGATAAAAGAATTCTTGGCCACATGTTATTTCGCCTCTGTCTATCGGTACCACATGTTTCTTCTAAAAGGAAGAAAGCTAATAAACAACGTCGTGTGTCTATTTCTCCGTTGTCGGTTAAATCTGGACATAGTTTATTTAATTCCGTGCCCGATCTATTTGTTGGGGCGAATGTTGGATTCGTTTGAGTCGGCCACGTGTTTAGTGTCTTCGGACGTACGTCGCTAAATATTTGGATTTTTGGCGGAGATTTTAAATTCTCTTGAAATGATCGTCTGACGATGTTTTTCTAAAAGTCTTTATGAAATCTCATGTTTAACAAATAACACAGTCCTGCATTAGGCCAGTGTGTATTCAATATTACGTCTTCACACAAACTTTGAGTTGCGACCCGGTGTGTTTGAGGTGGGCTTTTATTAGCCCCCAACATTCCGTTTTGTACGGTCAGTATGGAGCCTATTGTGATGTACTTTAAACGAACAGGTTTTTGTTTCGTTGTTTCATGATTTTATCCATTGAATTGTATAAATTACCAGGATTGTGAGAACTACCCTCGTTTGACGCGGGAGGTTCGTTTTTCCCCGCCGGGGAAATCCGAGTCTTTATAAGCAGTCCGTCAATGTTCCATGTTGTTGTTGTATGTTTTGTTCGGACTTTGATTGTTTCTCACCTTCACCCATTCAATTCTTTGGTCCTACCAAGAAGGTAATCTCTTGTTTTATCAAGTATTATTATGTGATTTTGATATCCTGTCTTCAAGAGAGATCTTACGGAGGTTTTATTCTGCCTCTCATGTTTACGTGTTTGTTGTTTTTGTGTACGTAACCACAATTCAACCCTATTTAAACGATGCTATAATAATAGCATAAATGGATGTTACGGGGCTTCAATGCTACGACTGTTTGTTGCATTTTAATGAGCGTCTTTGCTGATCTCTTTATGTGATTAAGGGTGTGTCGATCAACAAAGGGATCACGTGTTGGTTATCGTGAGTATGTAATCCTATTACCCACTGTTTATTGTGAAACTGTGCTATGCCTTGATACACAAATTTGTTTTATACATGTGATTTGTTTGTTTCTCACCAAGCTGGTTCCATCTGTATACTGTGTTACGCTTATAATTCAGATGGAGTTATGCACTAATTTTAATTTCTTCCCTATGAGAAAATTTTAAAATTTACTAGCGTGAGTGGGAATGTATTGGTCCGGTCAAGGATCAAGCCTAATGACACGTAAGTCGTGAAGTCTTCTATGGTTCTGTCTACCAAGTATGTATTACCGGTACAGTCTACTAGAGCATCAAACTGCTCTTTAGTAATGTTCTTACTGTTCTTCCTCTTCTCGACAAATTTGTTCGTGTTAGGTCATTTCAAATTCTAAATTTTTGAATAACCTCATTTTCCTGCCGGCGAGAGACTTTAAATGTTTTTCCTCTCTTCGGGAATTTAAAATTCTTTAAGGATTTGTTTTGGTTTCCTGAAAAATCTTTGTTCTGGATGTCGGTTGTGTGACTTTTTGGTTATTGATAGTAACATTGTTGTAAATGTTTAATATTCTCTCCATATAAAACTCCAGTACTGAATTTCATGTACAGGAGACAAATTACATCGGGAGAGGTCATAATGTAACCATGTTCACTGATACATTATTCATGTCACTGACACAAAGATCCATAATCCCATTTATCTCATTGAGCTTACATTTGGTGATTAACGCTGCAAACATTTAATATGTTCATCTCTACTGCGTTTAAAGAGAAGGAAAATTATTACAATCGACTTCGGGGTTACTGTTTGCAATGCCCTTCTGTTACGTCGTGTACTTTTATAAGTTTGTATCCTGCTCCATTATGAGCATGTATATACATTAAGTTGTTGTGAATGAGGAAATCACTACGTTGTTTATCATATACAACGTTTCTCGCATTTTTCACATTACGCTTTCCTATTACACCTTGACGACATGTTCATTACGCCGTCATGTGTCTCTCATACACCTGTGCGTCGTTCTATTACATCGGTTAGACGTTTTCCGGTTCGCCATAACGCCGTTTGTCACGTCAATTCTTCATTTGCGAGATGCATATTTTATATCCATTCATCGGCACTTCCTTTGATTCTCTATCGTCGGTCGTCGGCGGGAGGGGAAGTCCGTTCGTTTGGCGTCAACCATCCACTGGTATCAATTCCTCTCGGGTTTTTCACATTGTGATTTACTTACGTTCGTCGTTTCTCTACGAAGTGAGTTCTGTTCAGACCTTGTTGTTTCCAGTCTGGAGTTCAGAATATCAAAATTGTATTGGAATCATCAGTATTTGGTCAAATGCTGTTATATGGAATAGGTCTTTGGATTATGGACGTGGATATTCTCGGAGGACGACGGCGGGATTGTGAATGACGGACTAGTCGCCTTTAATTGAATTCAGCACAGTGTTGTATTAACACAGTACCATGTTGACTTTAACACACAAACATTGTGTTGAGATCCGTTTATCTTTGGATTGTGCTTAAACAACACAATGTTTTTGTGGTGTACTTGGGGGACAGTTTTTCCGACTTTCTCCTTCAAGTACTTTATTCCTGTATTGACCGTTACACCAATGGTTAGACTTTGACATTATGGTTCTGTCATCAACCTTAGGGTTGCTTATTTTATGTAGGACCTTACTCGCTACGTTCGTTTTTCGGGTTCGGTCTCTACAGCGGATTATTTGTCCTGGTGCCGAGGTCGTCATTTCGTTCCCGACTCTATTTCCCTCGTAATTGACTTCTTCCTTCACCTTCACCAGGATAGGAAGTCTCGTATTAGCACCATGGAAGGCTATCGTTCTGCTCTGGCTGGG
>JAVTVY010020947.1:0-70192 GCA_036873755.1 Hanleya hanleyi
AACGTCTAACCGATGTACGAGAACGACGCACAAGTGTATGAGAAACACATGACGGCGTAATGAAATGTCGTCAAGGTGTAACAGAAAAACGTAATCGTGAAAAATGAGAGAAACGTTGTGTGTGATAAACAACGTAGTGATTTCCCCATTCGCAACAACATAATGTACATACATGCTCATAATAGAGCAGGATAAAAACTTATAAAAGTACACGACGTAACGGCGAGAAACGACGTACAGGTGTACGAGGACAACGAGACGACGTAATGTAACGTCGTAAAGGTGCGAAACGAGAAAGGCGTTGCAAAACAGTAACCCCGAACTCGATTGTAATTATTTTCCTTCTTTTTGAAAATAGAAACGCAGTAGAGATGAACACATTAAATGTTCCTAGCGCTAATCACAAACGTAAGCTCAATGAGCTAAATGGCATAATGAATCTTTGTGTCAGTGAACATGAATACTGTGATAGTGAACATGATTACATTATGACCTCTCCCGATGTAATTTGTCTCCTGTACATGAAAATCAGTACTGGAGTTTTATATGGAGAGAATATAAAACATTTACAAACAATGTTACTATTTATGAACCAAAAATAGTCACACCACTGACATCCAGAACAAAGAGATTTCAACGTAACCGAGAAAGATCCTCAAAGAATTTAAAATTCCCGAAGAGAGGAAATACATTTAAAGTCTCTCGCCGGCAGGAAGGTAAGGTTATTAAAAATTTAGAATTTGAAATGACCTAGCACGAACAAGTTGTCGAGAAGCAGAAACGGTAAGTACATTGCTAAAGAGCAGTGTGATGTTCTTGTAGACTGTACCGGTAATCAAGACGTCACGAATTTGCGTGTCATTCAGGCTTGATCCTTGCCCGGCCACAGACCCGGAGGACCAATAAACACTCCATGTATCGTCGAACGAGAGTATTTCTAAAGATTTCCCGGAGAAATACACTCACCCTTACGCTAACAATTTTAAATTTTCTCAGAGAGATGAAATAAAAATAATGCTCAACTCCATCTGAATTATAAGCGTAATACAGTATACAGATGGGACCAACTTGGTGAGAAACATAAACAAATCACAATGTAAATAACAGAAATTTGTGTTTCAAAGAATAGCACACTTTCACAATAAACAAGGGTGAGTGGGTGAATAGGTTTACTCACTCACGATAAACCAACACGTGATCTCTTTGTTGTTCGCCACACCCTTAATTACATAAAGAGATCAGTAAAAAAAAAATTTCACAGGTAAATTTTCTGTTATTAAGCTAAAACTTACCTCACTTCCACTCTTTGCATTTCTTGTCTACATGAAATACCACAGTAAGAATTTAAATGACACAGTTATCTCCCCTGCTAGCATAGCTACCCACAATTCCACTTCCTTCTTGTTCCACTGCGATACATGGTCTGGATGTATCATAGTGGGGAGGTTGGGTGGGCATCACTGGAAGTGAGGTAAGTTTTAGCTTAATAACAGAAAATTTACCTGTGAATTTTTTTTGTTATTTGCGCTGAAAACTTACCTCACTTCCACTCTTTGCATAGAGTGCCACCGTAAGGTAGGTGGGCAAACTGATACAATCCGTGGTTAGTGATAAATGCCATACATAGTGACTAGTACAGAGTAGAAATCACAGATCTTCTACCTCACAGAGGATCCATGAGATCATACAACAGTAATAACCTGTATGCCTATGGTACACAGGGAACCTCTGTTGCTACTCTGACTTCAAGGCTGAGATGCAAGATACGCCCCCCCCCCTTTTTTTCGAAAGGGGCCGAGAGAAAAAATGCACTCACCCGCAAGCAGGGTTACAACTGTACGCCCGGACTTTGTAGCTATCTTGCTGGCCTCGGTCCCCCTGACACCCGCTGTGCGGTCACAAGTGGGCCGATGGAATAGAGGTCGTTACATGCCAACGTCATGTCCCGGAGATAGTAGGAGGCAAAGGTCGTGTTTGACCTCCAATAGCACGCCCTCATAATGTCGGTCACCGATCTGTTGGTCCATAGAGGCCATGATGCCGCTAATGCCCTAATCTCGTGACCCGAAACGTTTACAAGCGCGGCTTGCCTATCAGTGGAGTACGCTAGCCGAATCGTATTTTTGAGCCAACTCGAGATAGTGTTTTTACTTATTTCTTGTTTGGCTTTGGGATCGAAAGGGATAAACAAACGCCTCCTTCCCGCTCTGATCTCCTCTGTACGATTCAGGTAACAAGCAAGAGCCCGAACCGGACACATTAACATGTCTGATTCAAGACCGGACGAAAGGAAATCAGATAAGGCTGGAATTGTGAACTCTCGAGATATGGAATCGTAGAGGGCTTGATTCTTGGCCACAAACTCAGGAACCGTTGTGAGAACTACCTTGCTCCAGTTCCTAGAGTGTCTGATGTTCCTTTATCGAGCGCATGCAGCTCTGACACTCTAGCTGCCGAAGCAAGAGCCAACAAAAACGAAGTTTTGTATGATAAATATTTTAGCTCAATAGCCTCTATTGGCTCGAAAGGTGGCTCTCCTAATTGCCGAAGTACTAAGGCTAAGTCCCACTTAGGTAATTTCGGAACAGCCAACTGACCAGTTATCTTGTATGACTTGATTAGTGCAGATAAGTTTGGATCAATCGAGGGATTAATCCCAGTACCCAGTAGAATAGGTTGAGCAATAGCCGCTCTATAACCTTCTACCGTAGCGGGCACCAGGCCCCTATCCCTGAACAGGTACAATAGAAACTCTGCTACTTCAGGGATAGTGGCGCAGGATGGATTGATATCCCTCTCTCCACACCAAAGATCGAAGATTGCCCACTTTGAGTTGTATACAGCGGAAGAGGACGGTCGAATTGATTGTGCCATTCGGCGCCCAACCTCCGCTGAAAATCCCGCCTGAGCAAAGTGCTGCTTGAGCACTTGCACACGTGGTAGTGGAACAGTCCTGGCTGGCTGTGGAATATCGACGTTCCGGGCTGGCGCAGTAGATTGTGCCATACCGGAAGCTGTCTTGGTACATCTACCAGAAGATCCAGTAGTTCCGGGAACCACGGCCTCGCTGGCCACCACGGAACAATCAGGAAAACGACACATATGTGTTCGCGGATCTTCTGGAGTACCTTCGCTAGGATAGCTGGGGGAGGGAACGCATATGCTACCATCCTTGACCAGTCCTGCGATAGTGCGTCCACTGCAAACGCCGCCGTATCCGGTACCGGTGACATAAACAGGGGCAGTAGATTGTTGCGCCGAGTGGCGAACAAATCTATGTGTGGCATCTCCCAGACATGAGCTATTTGTTTTAGTATGTCTGGGTGAAGTTGCCACTCCGTGGGAATTATCTGATTCCGTCGTGAAAGCGAATCCGCTAAGACGTTCAGTACCCCCGGGATGTGTCTGGCCAACACTGATATGTTGTTGTCCCAACACAGACCGAAAAAGATTTCCGCTTGGCTTTGTAATTGCGGAGATCTCGTCCCCCCCTGCTTGTTGATGTAGGACACAACTGTTGTGTTGTCCGTCGCAACTAGCAGGTTCTTGTCGGTCAATACGCTCACCCACGTGCGGATGGCATGTGTCACTGCCATAAACTCCAACACGTTTATATGGTACGAGCGTTCCTCGATTGTCCATAACCCGGATGTCGACCTGGACTCGAGGTGGGCTCCCCATCCTTCCATAGATGCGTCCGTGAACAGGTGATGTGACGGACGAAACGGAAGTAGGGACACACCTGGCATAACGTTGAGTGGATCCAGCCACCATTGGAGGCATTGTTTGACTAGTGGTGTTATAGGAATCCACGGATTCAACTGCCTTTCGACCCATTCGTGATTGAAGTAAATCATTAAGGGACGAAGCTGCAACCGCCCTCTTGGTGTTACGTCCTGTGTTGACGTCAAGAGGCCGATTATCGCAGCAAAGTGTAAAGCCCTGGCTTGAGATAACTTGAGGAACTGAGGTATCTTCGCTGTTATCTTTTGCCATCGATCTTCTGGGGGTTTGGCGAGAGCTCGTAGCGTATCGTATTCCACCCCCAGAAATTTGCGCCTTTGTGAAGGAATCAGCTCTGATTTCTCTTCGTGTGGGATGTATCCCAGAGAAGTCAACATCCTTAAGACAAACTGGGTGTCTAGGATTAACTGCTCCTTGCAGGCATTCCTTAGCAGGGAGTCGTCGATATAAAAGTGGTACTTTATACCTAGACTGTGCAGGAATTGTGCCACTGGTGTAAACACTCGTGTGAACACCCAAGGGGAAGTGGACAGGCCGAACGGAAGCACTTGAATTTGGAAGCGTCGTTTGCCGACCATGAATCTCAAGTACTTCCTGTCCTCCGGATGTATCGGGATATGCAGGTATGCATCCCTTAAATCCAGAGAAGTCAGCCATTCCCCTTGTCTGAGTACTGTCCGGATAGACCGGAAGGACTCCATGCGGAAGTGTGGCGGTGGAGTGAGGTAGTCCTTGTTGAGGCGCTTTAGGTTTATAACCATGCGCATCTCGGACGTGTCTTTCTTGGGGACCAGAAAGACCGGCGAATAGAACCCGGGTGACGTGTCCCAAACCGGAAGCTCTATTACTGCAGCCTTCACCATCAGCTTGTCCACAGAGGACTGTATCGCTGATAGATGACCCGTTCGTAATGGTATACGAGACGGAAGGGGATGAGCAGTCAAGGGAGGAAGCGTGTCGAACAATAGGCGATAGCCATATCTGATCGTTCGAATGACCCACGCTTCCGTCCCGATCCTTATCCAGTTCCTCCAAAACAACTGCAGCCTTCCCCCTACCGGAAGGTCTAGTTGCTGGGGAACTGGAAACGTTATGTCTCGGTGTTCCCGCCATACCGGAAGCCACCCGGTACGGCCCGAGACATCAGGAATCCTTCTTTGACCAGTCTTTTCGATGAGCAGATTAAGGGCGAGTTGTAAATCACTCTCCTGAAATGCTTTGGGGGAGCTGTCGCTCTCCTTGTCAATTGCTCGCCCAAAACACTACTGGGAGAGCAATATCATTAATTAGTTTATCTTTTTTTCAACAAAATAATTAACCAAAACAATTGTAAATATCTTCCACAATCTATGATTATTTCAAAGACGAATTAAAAAAGTTCTTAGATATTGAACTTTATTTAGATTTGAACTCTTTTTTTTCAAATTTTCTGTTCAACTATTACTAGTGTAATTTAAATGGAATATATTTATCAGTTTTATGTAATTTTCAGTTTTTTAATTAATTTCTAATGTACATGTATGTAAATTATTCTAAATATTTTCAACTTGGTATATACTATTTTTCGTCTGCTTCGCAATGATGGCATTGTTTATTTTAGAATATACAATTCAATTCAAATCTATTTACCGGGTTCATCTTTCTCGGACCCAGAATGAACAAGAATGGATATTCCATGGACCTTCCCTTCAAGGTGCCTCAAGATATTACTCTTCGTTACGGAATTGGTACCCTCTACATAGCTGTCAAATGCTTTTTTGGCCGCCCCGCGGAGATTAGGATGTCCGGAGATCTTTTCTTTATACCGTGCACACAGCTTGCACCAGACGAATGTGACGTACTGCCGACCATCCCTCTCCTCGGTTGTAAAACCGATGTGTTGTTGAAAGGCTGTTCCCCAGTTGTTGAAAGTTTTCAACTCCACTTTATTCCTTTCGGAATGCCTGCCATCGCGAAAGAGACGATACAAGAAATGTTCAACAGGATTATTGCTCGAGCAAAAGACGGAAGCTGCATGTCACGTACGCCGATCTCCAGCAGGCGCCTCCAGCAGCTCTCGTCGGTACAAATTGCCCGCCCAGAGAAACACGTGCTCGCTGATTTCCCTGTAACAGATGATGAACCAATGATCGTGCTCGTTGTGTCTTAATAAGCCAATCACGCATCACTTTGCAAAAGGTGTTTGGTCAGGACGTTCGCGTTATGCGCATGTCAAAAGTTAGTCAAGTTTATTTCCGCTTTCTGTTTGAGTTTTCTTCGGGGGTACTCGTTGAAAATTAAAGTTTTACGGGAGGCGATTCTATTGTTTTATGATACCATTTAGCTGGATTTCGTTACAATTATGGGCGAGTGATAAATCGGTCGCCTGGAGGTCTTTGGGCGTGTGTGGGCGCGAGCGCGAGCGATCGCTCGCCCTTCCTCGCAGAGACTGTTTGACTGCTTAGATTTCCCCTTACCCTGCTTCTTATGGCCATAGGTAGATACTCTAGGCTCTAAAGAAGCAGGCGCTTGGCTTTGCTGTTGGCCGGAAGCACCCTTATTAGCCTTGGAACTAGGCGGGTTCTTCTTAGCCTTCTTCGCCTTTGGACCCGACCCGGAAGCCATAGGTCTCTTAGACGAAGCACCGGAAGCAACTGACCTGTCATGCTCTATACGATCCATTTCAGGTCGAACTTCGGCAACAGCATCACCAAACAGTAAAGGAGGAGCCATAGATGTCTCTAGTAGACTCCTCTTTACAGCTTCCGGTGTGTAACTATGCATAAAAGGAATGAAGGCCTTTCTCCTTAAATACACTACCATAGAAGATAGGTAGGCATTGTGTACCAGTAAATCTTCTACAGCACCGGAAGCAATCTTCTGGTAGTCAAGAACGAGGTTTATACCCTCCTGTAACTGTTCTTGACTGTCCGCGCCCGACAGCGAGAATAAACCATCCTTTATGGCTTTAAGAAACCAATCGAGGTGATTCGTAATCGCCACTCCTTGTCGAGCAGTTTCCTCAAGTACTGCGGCCTGTTTGTTCGTGCAAGGAACATCTGGATTACTAGGCACTTTAGTATTGCTAGGACATAAATACTGAAAGTCGCCGTTCACCTCTGCAGACTGGAAGCTAAACGGTGAGTTATGTACGCCGTAACTTCGTATGTTTGGCTTCTGTACTGGGAACGGACCAGAAGATCCTGCAGGGCGGAAGCGAGCTTTAGGTCTCAGCCTTACTGCACGTTCCTCCTGCGTAACGGGTTCTGCTAAAGTTCTATGGAACAAGTGGCAAATAGAATGTATAGCAGTTGAGACCGGAAGCGTGGTAGCCGATCTCGTAACCCGATTTGACTCTCCTGATTCAGTTTCAATATCCCCCGCATGCGGGACCGGAAGCTGCATATCAGGAATTAAGTCATAGATGCCGGAAATAAGCTCATAATATTTCCTAGCATCCGGATCAGTATTGGTAGGTTCATTCAATTCAGATCTACCGTACTGGTCCCTATCCACTTACATAGCTTCCGGGGCTTCCTGCCAGGAGGGAGTATTGGAAGGGATAGTCCTCGACAAATTAGCTTCCGGTTTCCTAGACTGTTCAGTCACAACCGGAAGCAGTGGCGTACTACTCCGGAATTGACTGGTCATCATCTCTCTCAATTCCTTCATTTCCATACCGTGCAGTATGGCAGCCAATGTGGGATCAGTCACTTGATAGTGGACCGGAAGCAAGGCCTGACGAGGTGTGTTCACACTCAAGGACCCTCCAGCTGGACGTGAGCACGGCCACTGTAAAGGTCGGTGAACTGGCATACGAGGTCGTAAACCGGAAGCACGTATAGGAGGACGCATCATACGTAATAATCCCGGTCCCGTACCACGAACACCCCCGGAAGCAGATATCTGACCTAAGCCACGCAAGGGCGAAGGTAGACCAGCAACCGGATGCCGCATAATTTGACCTGATCTGATTGAGGGTTCTTGATAACGCAACTCAGACACAGGCAAAAAATTTGACATATCATAGGTACCTGAATACATACCATACTGCCGTTGTTGCGGGAACCTTAATCTCTGGTGGCCCAGAAGGCTCGTAGACACAAACGTCTCGGCAAGGGGACGAGGAAGGCCACCAGAGTAACCGGAAGCAGGTTGGGAAAATTCAGACAAACCGGAAGCAGCAGTTACAGGCATAACTGAGCGACCGGGAAGTCCAGGCCTCGACAGCGTCGAGGAAGGTATCTTCCCAACCCCGGATCCAAATGAAAACTTAACATTAGGCCCTTCACTAGTGCTGCCTAAGTTTTCGTAGTCATAAGTTGACCCCGATCGAGAGATCGGAGTCCCCTGGCTTTCCCACGCTAAGCCTGGATCCGTTACCGATCTCCCTTCATCGCCGTATCCAGGCGTCCGCTCAATTGGAATCTCCACGTCCACAGTCGTCGTAGTGCCAGACTCCAAATCTTCGATTATCCCTTCCACCTGTACCAACCGGGTCGTTGTCTTACCTGACTGACCCTTCGCCTGGTCTGAAATGGAAGCATCGTGAGCGGGGGGGGGCGTTTGTTTATCTTTATTTACGTTCAATAGGCTGACTAACGTAGACCCAGCTACAGAACTAACAAGCCCCCTAGACTCCTCGCCTACACTAGTACGAGGAGACTGTGCTACATATGTCTCGTTGGCGAGATTGGTAGGCATAACAACATTATTTCCCTCGTTAGCTGCCAGAGAACCGGCTAGATACACCTGGAATATGCCGGGCGCCCACACAATACACTCTTCACAGGCCGTGTCCCATGTACAGATTCTTCCCTGGCGGCATGGCGGACACGTTGAGTGAAGGTCATAACTAGGCTTGTCACCTCCACAAGACATGCATGACAATTGAGACATATTTTGAGCCATTTTTACGCTGATAACTTATAGAATACTTCCCAAAGGACTTCTTGCAGGAAATCAGACGTCTGAGGTAATCCAACTGTGAGTAGTTTCGCTAGAAAAGGCACTTTTTCACGGAGTTGACAATGTTTACTTCCAGCCCTACGAAGCAGTAGAACAAGAAGGAAGTGGAATTGTGGGTAGCTATGCTATCAGGTGACTAGCAGGGGAGATAACTGTGTCATTTAAATTCTTACTGTGGTATTTCATGTAGACAAGAAATGCAAAGAGTGGAAGTGAGGTAAGTTTTCAGCCCAAATAACGAAGCTCATTAAAATGCAACAAATGGTCGTAGTAAATAGGCATTGGTTTCAATAGAAGCCGTCGCCCGTCGCAGGCGACGGCATCTCGCAAATTTGCGACACCTACTCCAATATTGTCAGTCATTTTTTAGTGTGTGTCAATCTCAAATCCAGTGGCCACCAGGTCCCTAATCTAACGGCACACTTCTTGGGCTGTCCGAGTACCGCCTTGTCCGATGAAATTGTCACCATTCGTTCTGCCGAATGAAAATTGTACACCAGATTTTTCAGCTGTTTTCCGCCATCCACGTGGTTCACTTGTTGTTGTTGTTACCGAAATTTACGTATATGAATGAAACACGATAACGATTGGTTGGTACTGCGCCAAAGAATGACGTCTTCGGTCATTTGGCCAATCACTGAGCTTGTACTTCGTGCGCCAGGTTTGTACTTCGTGCGCCATTCAAAATGAAACGTCAAGCTAGTTTGGAGTTTTTTGAGGTAATCCCGAAAAAAACCCAGGTAATTATCAATTCACAGATTCGTCTGGCATGAATAAACTTTCTGAAGGCTACTTTCAAATCATTTGCTTTTATATTCTGTCTACAGAGCGGCATTGAATAAGTGCCAATTTGCGCGAAACGTGTTCGTCATGTAAATGTGAAAGGATTTGTGTGAAAGTGGATCATACGTGGATAATATTGCCAATTGACCAAAACTCATTGTTTTGTCTGGTTTTCCTGCCTATTTTGTCACCACCGACGCAATAAATGCATTTTGTGCACAAAGTATCAACCGCACATAATTTCTTGGATTTTTGCTTGAATGGGTGAAATTTTCTTGAATGAGAAATAAGTTTCAGTGTGCACGGTTTTGTCCTCTTTAGATGAAGAAATTCAAGCACCTGACAAATAAGTCTTTCCACATAAAAAGGAATAGTTTTGGGAACTCTTTGGTTGTTGTTAGCAATATTAAACACCGCTTATTTTTTTTATAAATATGCAGGAATGTTTATTTTTCTTATTTGAGAAAAAATCGTAAATAAGTAAAAAGTGGGTCCCAAGAAATTATTTCTTACGAAATTAAGAAAATGTAAGAATATTTAAGAAAATATCAGAAATAATGTCTTGTGGGGGACCCACTTTCTACTTATTTAACACTTCTCTCAAATAAGAAAAGTAAACATTTCTGCATATTTATAAAAAAAAACAAGCAGGATTTAAAATTGTTAAGATCAGTCAAAACTATTCCTTTTTATGTGAAAAGACTTATTTGTTATAATAGTTCAACTGAGATAGTATGGCTCACAAAAAATGAATTGAAATTATATAAATATTATAGATACTTCTATTTATTTTATAATTTCAACAAGAAATTCTATTTTTCTTTGAAGAACTGTTTTAAAATTAGATGTTATTGCAGTTACTGGTACACTGGAGAGTGAAGGTGGCAGTTCACAATTTCTGCTGAAAAGCTCTCTGAGAGCACCATTCCATTGTTCATTTTCAAAAAAAATTCTGCCGCGAGGGGGGGTGGCCCCCCCTCACACTCCCCCCCTTTCGGTCGCTACGCTCCCTCAGTTCGATCGCGTTGCGATCTCAGTTTCCAAGAAGGGGGCAACTCCTACTTTGGCCATTTCAACTTCTACTCCAATCCTTAATGAAACCACTGATAGGGTTGAGTTGTGGTTACGTAACACAAATGCAACAAGGCAGATAAAACCTCTGTAAGTTCTCTCTTGAACACAGGATATCAAAATCAACATAATAATACTTGATATAACAAGAGATTACGTTTTTGGTAGGACCAAAGAATTGAATGCATGAAGGTGAAACTACCAAAACTGCAAGTCCGAACAAAAGATACAACAACAACATGGAAAAATTGACGGACTGCCTATAAAGAATCGGATTTCCCCGGCGGGGAAAACGAACCTCCCGCGTCAGAACGAGGATAGTATTCACAATACTAGTAAAGATTTATACAACAAATCAATGGATAAAATTGTGAATCAACGAAACAAAAACCTGTTCGTTTATCGTACAGATCACAATAGGCTCACATACTGACCGAAAACAAAACGGAAATGGTGAGAGCCAATAAAAGCCCACATCAAACACAGCGGGCCAAAACTCATTGTTTGTGTGGAGACGCGATATTGAATACACACTGCCCTAATGCAGGACTGTGTTATTAGTTAAGCATGAGATTTCATTATGACTTTTAGAAAACATCGTCAGACGATCATTTCAAGATATAGAAAAATCAAGACTAAAATTTTGAAATCTCCGACAAGAGCAAAATATTTTAGCGACGTACGTCCGAAGACACTAAACACGTGGCTGACTCAAGCGAGTCCAACATTTGCCCTGACAAAATTTAGAGACACCCGGTATAGAGATGTCAGACAAAATTATCCCGAAATATTATTTATTTAATCGCAACAGAACCATTGACAAAAATGACATAGGCGAGAAAACCTGCGGCGAGGTGGCATTCTTTTGTCCGAAGGAGACAATGGATCGCTCAGGAAAAACCGACCCGAACTGGAGGCCTTTGTTGGCCTGAACAATGGAACCGGTTTTACAGGGACTCGAGATAAAGGAATAGCGGTGGAGGTTAGACTGTCTAGAAATAGAATATTATCTCCTGCAGGAACAGGCCACTGGGAGGAAATATTTACAGACGTCAAGAAAAACCGGACTTTGAATCTAAGATACAAATTCTAAACTCCGATACCACCGAGATCCTCGATGGATTTCAAGTCATACACAAGCGTAAATTCCCAAAACCCGACAATCGCTCCGATAGAGCGAGATCGTCAGCGGCACGCAATAAATGAGCACGACGGACCTGGGCAAAAACCCTCCAGGAAAACGAATCCGATGACACATGCACACGAGGCTTTGCGAAATACACAAATCTTTACCAGTAAAACAAACCGTGTGGGAGTCCAAACGGGACAAACTTGCTCACACGTACGACAAGAAATACAGACATAACCAATGTAAGAAGAAATTCCGAAAATAAACAACACGAGTCACACTTGGTAAAGGATATAACCAGCGAAACAACAACAACAACAGTTGTATTGAATCAAACACTTCTTCTAGATGTGCACTGTCGAGAGCAAACAGGAGAAAGAGGATTGGAATGATTTTGGCAGTGCCTTTTATAGTAACCTCACTGGGATGAGTGAGAGAGCTCCCCTAGGGGCGGACAACTCTCTCCTAGGGGAGATAACTTTTAGTTTTAACTTCCGTTTTCTACGTTTGAATTGTGCAGCTTAATGGAGATTAAGGTATTTAATTAAAGCAGGTTTACGATTTAGGAATCAAATTTCCGTTTTAACCGTTTGTATTGATAATTCCTTGCGGAGATTACGCATGAAGCAAAGCAGGTGTAGGTTTGGGTCATAAATAAAATTTTTAGATTCACATGTAGGGCCATCCTTGATAATAAGTTTGTTGCGCGTAACCCGACCGAGTGTCCAAAAATCCGCCAACTGGAACCTTTCTTCGCCGGTTTTTCGACCAGTCATCTTTTTATTTTATTTTGGAAAATCAGGGTTATCTCCCCTATCTCCTCTCTCGGGTAAACGTATGTCAAATATTCGCCCAGCAAAAGCAAGCAGCTCCACGAAGTATTTCACTCTCCAGTAGTCGGCGATGTAAGCCTATATCACACCTTTTGAAGGCATATACTCCATGGCCCAGTCCGTAGGGGAATACAGTTTTCGTCGACCACGTGTATATGGCGGGAAGTTCCCCCTTCTGCTTGTGTTTGCGTTTGATGGAGAGACGAGAGGACAATTACACAGTGAGAGGCAAGAGCAACACAGGACGGGGGAAAATATTTCAAAACGGTTGGTTATTAAAACCTGTCATAAAGAGCTCTGTCGCTAATCGACGCGAAATGTGGACATGTTTAAGACTGTCACCACCTCATGGGTCCGTACACCGACAGTTTGTTTAGTCTGACGATGTTACAAACTTTATAACCGTCTATGTCGAAAAAGCTGTGGATAGTGCCGGTTGCTCCAGCGGTATTGACAAATTAGACCCGTCAGCTTCATTTTGACGTTCCGATGTCGGCATCAAACAGTCAAATACGCTGGACAGAATTCCACCTTGGATTAAATTCCACGAAAAGCTCGATTCCATCACAGATAGAAACTTAGTATTTGCCTCATTATTGCCAGTAAATTAAATTACGATGAATTTTTATTCTGAATAAAGGGAGTAGGGGCTACGTATGCCTGGAGGTGTTCAGTAAAAATCACACCATACATTTATGCGAAGGGGGCGGGCGGTAATGATGTTATGTGATTAATTTGAGGAAATTCTCTCAACTCCAAATGGTAATGAACAACCTTCTGTAGATAACACTTGGAGCATTTTTTTCTTTTGATTTCACAATTTTGGCAAAAGTGTGTATGGTATATGTAAATTTTTATTTTTTTTTTTGGACTAGCTAGTCACTAGTCATTGTCAAGAAGGTGTTCAAGGATGTCGATGTCTTCTAAGAAATAAAACACAAGCCTGAATTTAACAATATCTTGCTTTATTTCTACCTTGAAGATACCTACCTTGTTTTCTATAGTGAAATAATTTTGCTGTCAGACAAAAAGTATTTTTCAAATGACCTTGGTATCTGGACAAAATCACGCTAACCTCTTCCACCCTACCCGAAAGGAAAACCTGACCTTAAAAAGAATTATTTTTTTTACCTACCTACCGACCCAACTTCCTGAGGTGGGTCGGGTTACAGCTGTAACGGTTAACCGTTGTGTAGAGAACAGTGAATCAGCAGTGGACTACCGCTGGAATGTGGGAGAACGACCTTGACCCGTGTCGTCAGCGTCGAGCAAGGCAGTGAGCAGAAATGCATTCCCCCGGTGTTGCCCTTTACGTGGAATTTTCTCTACAAATTATAGATTGGGACGTCATGCTCATTTATGGACTATGAACTGTAATTTCGCTGTGGAAGACGATCTTTCATGGTAGGCGAAACGTCTCCGTTCGTGAGGAAACCCCCTGTGAGGCATTTCTGCGTGTCGAACTAGTACGGAGAGTGCACACCCTATTTAAACTCGAGCTGACATTCCAACCGTGTTCAGACCAGAAAGACAGCGCTGGAGAAAGCACGTCAGGTACAGCCTGTAACTTATTGATTTTTGGCGTAATTTGCGGTCGGTCGCAAATGTAATTGTTTTGGCCTGGCGAGTCTAAACGATTGTAAATCCTGTAGCATGGTACAACCTGTGAAAAACATGCAAAACCAATGCGAATTTGCCGGCTTGCATTTTCAGTGTGGAAACGTGTTTGTGCGGTGTACTATAGTATAGGAAACACGACAGAGTGGGAAGACCGACTGGCGTGTTTTATGTAGTCTGTGTTTATGCTATAATACTGTAACGGAACATGCATTACCAAGTAGCACATTCTGGTAATTTGCATGGTCTGACCTCAGTATAGAATAAGGATATAGGTCAGTACCAGCAGATTGATGATTTCGAGTCGGTTTTACTGAGCTACCCGGAGCACTGGGCTAAAGCTGTATTATTTATGTGTCGATTTTATCGGTCGTGAAGCGGTATATGACGATAAGTAGGGACTCCCTCCACCCTCAGATTACACGCCACTGTACGGTAAATACAGAGATAAATAAGCCAAACTTCCCCCTGCCATAATACAATGACGTATCGTGCAGCCTGGTAATTCGGCGCAGACGGCCGTATAACGCTGTACGGAAGCGAACACAGTAATTACGGCCGGGGCGGTGCAGTCAAGGCACAGAGCGGGCGAGCTGCTTTCATCGAGAAACGTCGGTAAATCGTGCACGTCAGGGAGCCGTGCGGCCAGGTCGCAGACAGTTACACAGACGCCATACAGGGGGAAAAAGACAAGTTACAGATCACAGATTACACAGTAAAGAAAGAGAAACAGAACACAGATCCCACAAGAAAGACATACAGATCACAGATCACACAATAAAGAAAGATACACAGGGCACAGACAATACAGTAAAAGTCAAGATGTACAGATCACAGACAGTACAGTAGTATATAAGGCACAGATTACGGCCCATACAGAAAAGGAAAGACAAGATACAAGTTACAGACAGTAAAGAAAAGACAAGGCACAGCACAATATCATAATGTTACATCTCCTTAGACATCCTGTCTAAGCCACGTGGTATAACGGTACATCTCCTTAGACATTCTGTCTAAGCCACGCGGTTCTACGCTATTATTTGTAACCGCGTATACTATTTGTGCAGAATATACCATAATAGACCTTTACATTAGTGTCAGTCATCCTTGTAGGGTTGTGATCATCTCTTCGATCCCCGGATCTTTACTACGGTGACGGCCAGAATGCCAGTGGGCAATCCCGGTCATTGATTCGTTTTCTCGTAAACACCATGACTGGTCCTGCTCGTACACGTTACACAGCCAACAAACATATTTTTGAGGATGGCCTAGAAGCAGAAAAAATCAGGCAGGCAGCTATCAATATTTAGCTTTTTTTGAGTATTTCTGTACATTTCACTCACCTTTAGCATGTAGTTTAGGTCTGATATAAGGTATAGGTGCGCTGGCAGAGACGTGGGCAAAACTGATGAGAACATCCAACTGGGCGACTATATCATTCAACAAGGACATAGGTTCCACATATCCAGCTGAAACATAGGTCAAATAGCAGACATGTGAAAGAGATTTGTGAAATAGCCCAAAACACTGCAAGATATTGAATCTTCCTTAAAAAACATACCTTCATTAAATTGCGTCTATTACATAATCTCGTACATTTCATCCCCAGCGGTTGTTTTGAATTAGCGCCGGTATCTGAAGCCTGCGGTTTTCACTTTGACACCCGATGTCGATTTCAGCCTAACTTCAAAGGTAGTCTGGCTGCGATGAAATTCAAACCAGTTCAAAACTCAAACCTCGCTGCGGATTGGCCTGATGAGCTGCTTCAGCACGCTTACTGATTGGTTGAAACCCCTCGAGTGATTTATATCCAGAACTGCTATCGGTAACTAACCAAGCCAGTGTATCGATCGTAACCCATCGATTGTTACACTGGCTCGCGAGGATGCATTGGATTAGGAAGGAAATTAAAGAGCCCATTTTCATGTTTAAAGTCCATCAGGCCGACTTCCCTCAGTAAAAAGTTTTTTTTTAATTTATCATATGATACAGAATTCTGATACCATTCGATTAAATCATTGCAACCGATTGGTCACCTTAAAAAATTTGCAACTGTAAAATTTGCATTAGGCCTAAAAAAAAAAAAATTGTTTGTTTCCGGTAACGGGCTCAAATTTTCCAGGGTCGGTCGGTCGGTTTCTTCCAGTAAGGAAAGTACCCATAACGGTTTACAGAATCTGGACCGGTTTGTGAAGCAGAGTTTCTTTCAACAGAAAATAAAGAAACAACTACATATTTTATTAAACGAAAGAAAATCTTTAATATGAAAACAGTAAATAAACAGTAAAATACCACACAAAGTTAAACTGATCAGGGGCAGATACAGGCCTTATTTTATACCGTTATACGGCCCCCAAAATAAACGAGGTCTTAAAACGCCCAAATTAAGAAACGAAAAACGCCCAAATTACGACGAAAAAATTCCAGGTGTTTCAGTTTATTATGCAGCAAATTTACGTTTTGTATTTAATTTGGAGTTGGTTTACTCACGTTTGCGTTTGCCACTTCAAAAATGAAGCGGGTGAAATCAAGACGTAAATTCAATGCGAGCCGCCATTAACCCAATTCATATGAACTTCACTTCGCGAGAAATGATAACAAAACCTCGTTAAACGCTAGCCGGAAGTTATCGCCTTGAGGGCCGCGTGGATCGAGGTGTGTGCGCAGCGACCCGTGGTGGCGAGGTTAATTCTAGCCGACTTCTACTTCCCGCGAAGAAAGCAGATGAAAATGCCTCGTGGTCGGCCACCGACAACCGGGAGTTCTCATAATCTGAAAAGCGCCAGCTGTGCCCACAGTCAGAAGAGAACTGCTGAGCTTGAGAAGACAACGGGCGGGGGAATAGGCCGTTTTATTCAGAAACATCTACGGACCGATCCTGGTAATTTCATGTTCCTGAGTCATGTTCTTTTGGGAGTTGTCTCCCCTTGGTTTATGTCACCAGTGCGCAGATCGCCAGGTTTTCAGTTGCCAAGTCTCACGGAATTTCCCATTCACCAAGCCTCGATCCGTTTTCCGCTTTTTATAAACAGCTTCAAATCTAATCTCACCCACAGGCAACAAAAATGTAATGAGCTGTTACATTATTATGCGTGCGGTGTATTATGCGAACCATGTCACATAATTTAGTTTCTAACTGTGCAGTTATGTCAAGCATGCCATTATATATTTCAATTATGTCATGAATAACATCAGTACGGTACTATATGAAGACAAACGCAAACGAACTATTTTTGGGTAGAGCAGTTTTACCAAATTTACAGAGCTGTGACGCGGCTTAGCAACACAATGGCGGACTTTTCATTGAAAAAATGACGGGGATGGGAGGGGTAGGTATCTATGACTACAGCCTGAAAATAGAACCGGTACGTTCTTTCATTCATGCATTATTCATAACGCGCTGGTGATCCATGCCAATCAAAACGACAAACCAATGGAATATCATCGAATCATACGAAGTGTTCCTTCCGTTCTACATTTTTACTATGGTGGGGCAGAGATCATTCCTGCAGCCGTTTAGACGAAAGGTATATGCAATCGAAGCCAGGAGATTGGGAATTTCCGTGAGTATCAAGAAATATGGACTAACATCCCGGTCTTACGGAAGAGTTTAGAAATCTCACGGAATTCATAGAATATCTTCTCAATAGTCTAAATCTGCAAAAAAAAAAACTTATTTTCTCATGAAAATGATAATATAACATTTTTTTTTCATGAAAATTGGGATGTAATATAACATTTTTGACAATTTTTCTATAAAAATTGACATAATCTCATATGGAAATTTATTGTCTGGAAATGCGTCTGATGCGTTTTAGAGCATCTGAGTACGTCTAACGGCTGGGGCCCTAGGCGGGCCCCAGACCCCCTGCCAAATTTTTTTGAAAAGGGCGCCCAAATTAAAAAGCTGTATCTGCCCCTGCTGATCACTACTAGTAAATATAGCTGGACAGGCAGATCCTACACCGAAGCTCTCAAGTTTTGAAAGCTCCAATCAGTGCCAATGTGTGAGATTTGTCGAAAATGTTAATTTTTTTCTGTGGTTATAATTAACTGGTACCCAGTTTTCGCCACTTTTTGACAAAATGAATGCATGATTCTAAAATTGATAGGTCTGCATTACACGAGAAAATCAGTTATTTAAGAAGTGTTGGTCTGACAACAAGGGTATATTATTCATAGTTGAAAGTGTTTATATATTTTTTTTTCAAGAATACATAACTGGAGTTATGAACTGAGCACTTTTGGTGCCAATTTACAGGAGTTTGTTCCACTGACAAAATAAAAAAATTACTGTAGTTCCGCTTATGTATTGTGTAGGAAAGCGAAATAAGTTGGTAACCTGTCAAAAATTATAAATCTCATGCATAATATAACTTTAATACCTGTTTTGTGTCTTTCCCACCGAAATTCATATTCTACTTATCAACACATGTTCACCCAAACAGTAGAAAGCCATCTTCAATCTACACTACAGTGAATTCTGGGTATTCGGCAGAATTTTTCTATATCATATCAGGGATATCTTGGCTTTCACTTTGATCACCCATCAGTGGAACTCACTCAGACTGGCACCAGACAGGATTATAGTCCGCCTGGTGAATGATCATGGATACCTCTGATATGCAGTCATATGATTAAAAAAAAAGAATAAAAAAAAATATGAAATACCAAGATTGTGGATGGCTCCCTTCTGTTTGGATGAACATGTGTTGATGAGTAGAATATGAATTTCGGCGGGAAAGGCACAAAATAGGCAAGTTATATGCATGAGATTTATAATTTTTGACAGGTCAACAACATATTTCACTTTCCTACAAAATACATAAGCGTAACTACAGTAAATTTTTAATTTTGTCAGTGGAACAAACTCCTGTAAATTGGCGCCGAAAGTGCTCAGTTCAAAACTCCAGTTATTTATTCTTGAAAAAAAAAAATATATATGTAAACACTTTCAACTATGAATAATATACCCACCAGGCCAATTTGCCGGAATCACCCCATTTGCCACTTTTCCCGGACCTGTTAACAATAACAGGTGTTGAATGACATCGTTGAACAGTTTGTCTTTATTGTTTGTTAAATACCTGACGTTGATCTGGTAACGTCCCCTCTTTTGACATTAAAATGTCAAAAGCACTCAGTTTCTGAGACTTTTCTGCGCAGTGATTGTTCAAGCAGGTGAAGAAAAAATGTTTTAGTCCAAACTCCTCAGAAATGCGTCTTACGCTTTCGTTTTCTAAATTTGACAGTTCCATTCGTTCACCATCAAAAACTCGCGCTCCTTGAATCAGTACTTCCGACTCTATACAACGGCAGTTACAGCCTTGTATTTGACAACGATGGAATAAGTTCACAAACAACTCGTCGCTAATAACAGACAATAATTCCTTTGTCCGTATTCCTCAATAGGATAGATGGAAACCAACACCGGAGCTGTTCTGGCGGGCGGCCATGCCGCATGGCGACAGTGCGCTGGGCGCATGTGCGACGATAAGGGAGATAACTATTCTTGAATTTCGGCCAAGGGAAATAACTCTTCCCGCAGATTTGTAAAAAAAAAAAAAAAAAGCATTGCCATTTCGGCATTCTTACGGTCGGTCGGGTTCCCGGAAACAGACAAATTTTTTTGTTACGCCTTAACAGTCATTAACGCAAATTGTACAAGGCGATCACTCTCGATCCTCTGTTTCATGAACAACTGGCGAACACCTGGGCTCCAACGTAGCCTCGAGTATTACAACTGCATGAGTAAGCATGTTTTATGTTACATCGAATGCGGTTAAATATGCACCAATTTCTAAAGCAAATGTTATTAAATTACTTTGGAAAGGAAGGAGCGGAATGAAAATAGGGAATAACCATGTTGTGTTTTAGTATTTGTGAATGTTAATGCTGGTTTTACTGTCGCAAATATCCGTTTTACAGACTCTGATTGTAAAACTCAATTTGTGACAGTAAAACCAGCATAAATATCTGCAAATACTAAAATACAACATGATCATTCCCTAATTTACGATCTTTTTTTTAAATGGCAGCAGTATAATGGAGCCTATCAAGACCTATTCAGGAAGAGGTAGGGGTAAGGAATTGGGGTGATCTCCAGGGCTTTTGTAAGGTTGCCTTTTTGTTTGAATAGAACTAGTATTAATTTTTGGGGAGATTAAAAGATATATTTCATTTTGAAGCAGTTGTGAGTACACATAAATGGTTCTGTTGTCATAATTGTGGCAGATATCAATATTTTGTTCACTTTTATCCTGTTGGAAAATGCAGTCTGTTTTCGAAAAATGTCGAACAAAAGAGAGACGAGATATGCAAAATGATTGGTGTGACATTTCTGAACACGCATCAAAAAATTTTGTAGGCGCACCAGTGTTTTTTGTCATCGCATTGACGATTTCGGAAGTCGCGCATAGAGTTCTACTGGAGGGAAAACGGAATAATTCATTTAATTAATTGCACTAATCCTGGCACATTTGAATTCCAACATTCATCACTGACGACGGGATGCAGTAGCCTACAAGGCTCTTTCAAGACGTTAGAGGGATCTATCGAGAATACAAGGCCGTGAATGTACAAACTCACGCTTGGGATAATTCGAGCAGTCTTCTGTGGTCGCGTCAGATTTATGTAGCCACGCGTTTTATTTTGTTAAATAATAATAATAATAATTATAATAATAATTAATTTAATTTCTCCACACGCCGGATTTATTTCTGACCACGTCAATGAAAATTACAGGGGCGTTTGCCGATTTGGCCGATGCGTGTGTAATACTTTCAGCCAAGAATTTTTTTTTTTTTTCTATCTACTGTCTTAACCCTAGTCCTGTCGGCCACTTATACGCTGGTCGACGTGTGAGTGCCATGCTTTCAAGCAGAGTTGAACTGTTCAAAATGGGCTCAAAAAACGTCGACTGTCTGGTCATGAGAATTGATAAATAAATTGAAATAATGGATAGTATTTGATGCACGATACATCATTTTAAAACCCTGAACATACATTCAGAACATATTCGTCATTTTACAGCTTTAGAAATATTTAGGAATCGTAATTCGGAAAAATTGTGTACCGTAAAACTCACGTTAGAATTCTATCACGTTCAGAGTACTACCGATGGACGGTCTGTTTTGCTCATCTCCACTTAATAACTCGTCTAAATTCTTATAGATGTCACAGTATGTATTCCTGGTTACTCGTAGCATAACGATCATTGAATATTTATTGAATATTCCAAGTAAATCGGCAAAAATCCTTTTGTTTACGCGAAGTGTGGCTTCCCTCAGCGAAACCCAGCGCCATTCTCACTCCGTCGAAATCGGCCAGGGCGCATGCGTAACTCGTGAATATTTTATGGTAATGAGCAGTTGGAACAGTTTGACCAATCAGCAAGTCGGGTTACGTCATGTGATCATCATTTTCGCGGGTTTATTGAGGTTGAATGGCAAGGATTCGAAACACATGACCATTTTACCCAATAAAATCGACGCTTTTTTATCACCTGACACAAGAAAGGTTGTGATGAATGAAAGCAGAGTTGTTGCCCTTCAATTTGACATCTTTAACGTTGAGATTGCCTTCCGGGTTTTCGTTGAAGGAACTTGTAAACAAGGTGCGTTTTTACGCGTTTCAACAAACTTTTCTGAATAAATGACGCTCTGTTTTACATTTGTAGGCGATCTTCACATGAATAAGTGTCTTTTTTAATAATAAACACCGAACTCACGTGAAATAATAAATGAAATAATACGTTATAGTTGGAGTAAGCCGTGTCTGGTTTGATTTTTCCACACGTGGCTCCAAAATCGTTCGAAAAACGATCAAACGTCCGACAGTTTCTCGGAACGTATATATCCGGAGTCGACACTGGGAACTTGACAGTCGAGGAACGTGTATACACGTTGTCGACAGGACAAGGGTTAAGGTATATTAACCTTTTTATATATATGACCAATACCTGCTATACTGATGACTTCACTGACCACAGCCTTCTGTTGTTCATTATAATCTTCTTTGAGCTGTAAGAACTCTTCGTTATACTTCCGTAATGCCGAGTTGTGAAACCGCACTCCATCTTTTTTGGTGTCTATTGTGGTATAGTTTTTGTTATTCCTCAACGCTCTTTCTTCCTGCAAATATGATCAGAAATCTCTGATATAACGTGATATTTGTTCAGTTTTTTCTCAAAAAAACATGAAAAGAACAAGAGAGATTCTCAAAGTTTCAGAAATAATTCTACACACTGACAAAATCATATTGCTGAACTGAGTGACAAAAATGAGATTTTGGACATTGTGTGTTGCAAACCAGGATTTTGATAAGAATTATTTTTTAAATAGTGTGTATCAAGCTAAGGTTTAGCCACAAATATAATTTATGTGATACCATTGCCAGCCATAAGCCACTTAAGAGTAAAATAACCAGTATTACTTCCAATACAAAGATGCTAAATTTCCTAATATTTCAATATTCATAGTGCTTTACAATACAATGCATACCTTCCTTGTAACCCTGAAAAAATATCCCAGCTGGACATTGGATTCTAACTTGAGGGTTTTATTTGGCTCCAGTGAAAGATCTCTTGCTGCCTGGAAAGGAAAATTTAGACATGTTTATAATTCAACAAAACTTCATTTAGCATATATAAAAATCATGACAATGTGTAAACATGAATTGCAGGCAAGCACCTAAAAGGTGCATGGACCCCTCAGCCTGTTTTGTTTAGTCAAGTAGGATCAGGGCTGCATCTAGAGCCAATTTAGTTTCGGAAAACGTATGGGCACCCAAAACTAAAATGAAACAAAAAACAAGTGCGGCTGTTGTTGTTCAATTTGAAAGGATTTCTGAAGAAAAAACTCCAAGAAAAAGCTTCTGGGAGCCTCAATATCGATCCGATTGCATAGCTGGGTACTGAGTTTCATGTTAATAAACCTCTGTTTTTTGATTGATCACAGGTTCTTTGCACCGAAATTCACTAAAAAAAAATTGGACCATCAATAATGTACACAGAACGGAAGCAATCAGAGATTGCTCAATTGTATGCCCCCCCCCCACTTTAATGTGACACTGCCCTGCCATTGTTCTGTCCTTTATTGGTTGGTGGAGGCCTAATTTGGATAATTATAAAAATTCTGTTTCTGTCACTTTTTTTGCCATGCCTCACATAATACAAATTCCAAGTAACAACAAGTGATAATACGATGTTTTGATGCAAGATGGTCGCCAGGGCTTTCGCCAAATCCAAAAATGTGACCTGGTTATGAGACCTACATTCCTTGGGAGTGAAATTATGAAGCGATCAGTGAACTTTGAATTTTGCACCCAATTCACTCTTCTTGGGACAATTTCATACTTCAGGACCTATGTTGTCTGCTTTAGAATGTAGAATAACATATAATATAACCATTTTCCTGGTTCAAATCGGTTATGGACGGAGATCCAGCCTGGAGAAATAAATATATCCCATTCACTTAGGTTTGATAAACGAAGGGCGTAACTCTTGAAAATATAATTGAAAGCAGAGAAACTTCACGCTGCACACCTATGAGTCACTGACCACATATCATGCAAATTTCATACTTGTCCATACAATATTAACCGAGATCCAGCCCGGACAAGTCCCAATTCACGGAGATTTCAGGAACAAAGGGCCATGACTCTTGAAAATATAAGCGAAACGTGGAAAAACTTTACGCTGCACAATTGTGGAGCACTGACCACATGTCATGCAAATTTCATACTTGTCCATACAATATTAACCAAGATCCAGCCTAGACAAGTCCCATTCACAGAGATTTCAGCAAAAGGGCCATAACTCTTGAAAATTATACCGGAACTCAGAAAAAACTCCACGCTGCACAACTACGAGGCACTGGCCACATTCCATGCAAGTTTCAATCCTGTCCATCAAATATTAACCGAGATATTGCGCGGACAAGAAACTCGGACGGACAGACGGTACGACAGACGGATGGACAGACAGACAAAGCGATTGCTATATGCCCCCCCTCTAGTTAGAGGGGGGGGCATAATTACGAAAAGGAACTGAGAGTTTGGGATCGGAACCTGCAATCCCTGGATACAGCCCTGCGGATACACTTTATGTGATTTCTGTACAGTATATAATAGACTTCGATTTCGCAGTATGCTGGGATTACAGCATGTAAGAAAGTGTAGCTTTATCAGTTATTTGGGGGGGGGGGGGGCATAAGCAAACTGGTTCAAAATTGCCCAGTCAGGTTAAAAATGGGCTAGCATTATGTCATACCAGTTAAATGTGTGGACACAAAATTGGTTCATGCAAAAGTTTTTAGGATAAATCATATGATGTAGAATGGAATGATTTAACAGCAGGTTGAACAAGTCACAATGAAGCATGCAACCAGCGGTTCCCGATAGCATAGATAACAGTGCAAAAGCTAAGCCATCAAATAATTAAAAAAAATAATTAAAAATCATGAAATCATCATAAAACCATCTGAAATTCTAATCATTTCATACATTGTGATATATTCATACTCACCATATATGGGTACTTTACTCCCCAACAATTCGGATAGACTAAATGAAGTAACGCAATTATATATTACCTTGTTCAACTGTGCTTTTATATCCTCTTCTAGTTCATCTAGCCGCACTCTTAAAGCTGTGGGAATAATATATGGTTTTACAGGTCCAATTGTGAATAACTAAACACATAATATATAGGGTATCTTGCCATGATATAACAATGTGCCATGTTAACAAAATAATGTTTATTTCTTCACAGTATCACCAATGAAGAAACTTCAAATTTTTCACCCCTCCCCCTGCAAAATTTAACTTAAAGAGAACGTAAACTGCATGGCCAGATAAAGCTTTTTCCTCATAGAATCCAAATTGTATATCAGATATTTATTTTTATTTTTTCAAAGCAGTACTAAACGTTTTAACTTCGTTACACTGGAACAACCTAGAGGCCTCCATGTTTGAAGAATCGTGACGTCAGCGGACACTCCGTAGTTCTTCTGCCTCTGGAGGTAAAAATGTGTCAATTGGCAGAGGTGCAGTATTCGAGACCGAAGCTTACAAACATGAACGAGGATGATAGTGGGACATGTCGGGATTACCTGGTACATTGTGACAGCCAAATGCAGAGCAGCCCGGCATCGTAGAATATCTGCTAGAATCAGGCCGTATTCTACATGTACATCAAAGCTAATCTATAACATTGCCTCTGTTAGTCGGGGAATGGAGGAGTGCATGAAAACGACCATATGCGGCCATGTTATCTCGACGCAGAGAATGTCCGATGATGTAGGAGATTATCGGCACAACTGAATTTCACGCTTTCCCATTGGATAAAAATCCTGCCCAAAATGAACATGGCGGCGCCCCCAAGAAATTCCAAATCACGGTATTTTCTATGTTTGCGTCTGTCTCATTCATTGGAAAAAAATGAGAAAAAATATTTGTCACGATTTTTTTAATCTATCGGGACTCTTGTATAATTCCCGCTGTGTTTTACCGCAGAGTTTACGTTCTCTTTAACGGTCAAATGCAAAGATTTTTAACTTCTACCATTTTATGTTTTTTATACACACAGGTTGAATAATGAAATATTGGTGTATCTACTTCACTTGGGTTTCATTTGATGTACATGTATTTCATCTGCTAGAGGCTTTCAAAAGCCCAGCTGAAATCATGCAAACCATCATCGCTTATCTTTCCTTGATTGTGACATTATGACAAACCAGCTGCCCGAAGACTGAATGTTACCACCTATAGCCCAATTCGGAAAGGGTTTTATCTCCCTTGTTCCACTAGGGGGCGTGTTGGTGCAGATAACTTCCGGTAAGTACCAAAGGACTTCACAATTAATTTTAGTTGTTAAATATTTCATTTTTCTAGACAGAAAATTAACTTTCTAATGTACACGTATGCGGATCTATCAGTTCATGTAGAAAAAAAAAATCAGAATAGGTTTTCAAACCAACATTCTGGAAAAGTTTATCAATATTTTAATGAAAATAATTGCGGGTGCCTTTGGTGAAAGTGAAACTGAGGCGACTACTTCCCGGAATACATATACTTATCGGTGGCAGCGAGATCAATCTTTGCGACTACATGTACACACGCATTAATACACAGATAATGAATTAGATTAAATATGACTCATTTAATATTCTCCACACAATTTCTGTACATGTTATGTATAGAAAGGAAGAAACATCTTCAACTGAAATTGTATCAGCAGGCTCATTATTATTCAGTGTAACTTATATTCTCTATGAGGTACATCCAGGAATTTGCGCATTGAAATAAAGTTTGCAAGACTAGAATAGATTTTAATATGTTCTTCTGAAAGTAATATTAGATTGAAAGATCTTTATTGATCAAGGAAAGATACAGTACAGTGCAGAAAAGACTTTACACTAGTCACGATGAAATAAAAACAAAAATATGTGTCAGGCGCACCTACTTTTTCAGGGCTCCGCGTTAAAAACGCGAGAAAGAAAAAACACTTTAGAAACTGCCTCGCGTCAAAAACGCGCCCACCAAAAAGTTTGTCGCGTTCTAAAGATCGAGCGCGAGTACCAGGAACGTCCTTCTGTTAGTTCTGACGCGTTTTTTTATAACTGGTGAAAACGCGACCATGTTTTATGCAAATCGGTTAAAAGCGCCATTGGTGTGACAGAGCTTGTATTGTTAAATAAATTATGATTCGCGGAGAACAGTAATTGTCGGTGAACGCTCGTTCGGACACGTGGATCGTTCATAGCGCAATTGAATTTATTGCCATAGAAAGGACTTAAAACTCCACTGAGCAGTTTCATTAAAATTACGCATTCTGGTCAAATTGATTACCGTACCTAGAATCTGGAGTCTATATAAATGTGTTTTGTACGATATTTATAAAATTTATCTGCCAGTGTCCGCATTTTATTTTCCTGCATATATCACGCTATACTGTGGTATCACTTGTCATTACACGGAAGGATTTCCAACTTCAAGAAAATAACGAAGATCATCAATAATGGTCAATATCACAGAGATATGTGTTTCTTCTTCCTACTACAATCAATTTTATATTAGATCTAAAAACATAATTTTGTATGCTCTGAATTGGAATGAAATCTTTCGGGACGTCTGCACGAAGAAGTGCTCTCGCCAAGGTCCGCGTGCTGCCATAGCAACAATAACAGCAGGAAACTCTTCGGTCTTCAATTTCGCATTCCGGTTTTCTCGTGCAAAAATGAAGGCTTTATGGAAGAATTTCTTTCGTTCACTCTAGATTCTATTTGCGTTCCACAATTTAACCTGTTATGGAGGTGACTGTAAAACTGGTGGTAAGTTTTGGCGGGATCTGTTGTAATCCATTTCCATAAAACATCTTTGTACTCGTTCGTATTCAGAGGCGAATGATATCCCTTCTGATTGAAAATTCCCATACGGATTTCGCGGCCCATCCCTTCCACTTAGATTTGCCTTTTCATTTTAGCAAAGTATACTCAAGTTGTGACACTTTATTTCATCCTGCCGCTAATATTATCATAATCCCAATGTGCGAAAGATTACCAGGTGAATCGCTAATCCCCTGAACTGTTTTTCATTTGCCCCGTCACTGAGTTGACTGTGACACCTCAGTATTATTACTTCACAGCAGGTAAGTAACAACGGTGTCGGTCACATCTCAGAAGAGTTCAACAGATTAAATTAATAAGAAGATTGAAGTATAATATATTTTATTTGAGCATAAAATCACTGAACTGTTGCTATCCACGCGATACCTGTATATTTATTTATTTTAAAATACAGCGCTTGTAAACATCTTAAATGAACTAAGAAATGTAACGTGAAATAAAACATTGAGTTGATGGGCTGCGAAATCCGTATGGGAAGCGGATCTCAAACTACAATTTCATTTTCGGTTTTACAAAGAAATCCAGGTGATTGCCGCTCACGGTCAGTCGTATTTCGAATGTTCAGAAAGAAGAGAATTTGTGTGTGTTTGTCACTGAAAATTTATTGAAACATTCAGAATAATATGGAACTTGATTCTCTTAATTTGTTTTTGCAGCCATACCATCGATGCACTAAAATAAAAACAAGCGAAATTGCTTATTATATAAAACCGCGAAAGTTTATGTCCGGGAATAAAAAGTATGAGGAAAGAAACAGTTATTCAAACACAACAAAAAATAATTTTCTTAGATTTTCTTAAATAGGAAAAATAGATTATTTCATCTGTGATACAATGTTTAGAAAGTTCCGAACAATAATAATTATGACGTTTTGGGGGATAGTTTCTGGCAGTTATTGAAAGGAAAGAAGACAAGAAAATATAAGAAAAACCTTCCAATTTTCTCCGTAAATGATATTGATTGTCAGATGCGTGAGGCGGCTCTTTCAGCGGGGCTTAGCTCTGCAGGGTCAAAGTTCGCAGAGTTGACGATGTCAATTCCATTTACAATGTACCTCCAATTCCTATTCCCAGGAACTGCGGGGGGACTTCTTGTTTATAATCCTCGTAATTAATTAATGCAGAGATGACAATTGAACGTGTTATAAGCCTCACTGATTCCAACCAGGAAAATAAGGACGTCTTTTGCTCTAGGCCAAGCATTCACAGTACCGGTATACAAATTTTCAGAGGTCAAACATTCCTTTCCCACCTCGCACCACGTGGATCTATTGGCCGGGAGTTCACATTATGTATTTATAACAATTTCAATCAGTACATTTTGTAAACATCATTTAACTATACGGGTTTCTAACCCATTCTGTCAGTCATTCAACTTTATCCACAGGCATAACTTTGCATTCATTCATTATTTCTCGTAAATTGAAAGCCTTTCCATTCTCGATCCGGTCCGTTCATTTCGTTCCAGTCAAACTCCGTTCAAAACATGATAACCTGGTCATAAGTCATTCATATTTCGGTCGGATTAAAAATATTTGCGGTCATATTTTAATAACCGAATCGAACCGCGAACGAAACGAGTATAAACATTAAACCGTTAATGCCTCTGAACTGATCCCCGCCATCGGTTGTCGACTGAAGAACGCTTCACACAAAATTCACACCCGTTGAGAAATCGCGTGTATATTTCCCACCTGTCTGGTCGACGCGCTGAAAACAGTTCGCCTGGCGTCGATGTCTTTCATGACCGCGTCGGAGATAAAACGTGGAAAAAACATAGTCGCTCCATACTCGCGCGCTTGTTTTTTTTTCAGTCGGGACTATCTTTAATTGACACGGGTGAGTAGTCGCGTTAGACACACGCTACGATCGCGTCACACGTAAAGTCTTTAATGCACTGTACTGTAAGTGTTGGCAGATTTCAACCTGAACTCACCTGGGCAATTATTTAAAATCATAGATTTTCAAATGAGACTGACCAAAGCAGATAGATCAATATTTCTATCATTAGAAAATATAACAGGGGCATTTAAAGCCTTTGCATTTCACCTTTAATGAGTATGGAAGTAGGGACTCCAGTAGAACTGCCCGTAGTCGGGCGAAAATACGTTTTTTGTTCATTATTGACTTGTATAAATCTTGTATTTTCTTCAATAAAACTTGTGGAATCTTACCAAAATATTGGTTTTTGTTTTTTACTGAGAATGCTGCTTTATTTTTATTATGAAAATTATTGCAGTGTAGGATACTTCTATAAGAAATCGTTAATTGAACGTATCAACTTTCGTAATATGCGCTACACGCTTCAGCGCATGGACGTCATTTTTTCATACATATCGTCAGCTTCTCGATTTTTCCGAAGGTGAGCCAATGAACATATCTGTCTGTCAATAGTACCATCTTGTAGCCAATGAAATTCTGTGTAAGAATATCTTGGCGTCATTTCCGGTTTAATTTTGTGAGTCCAACATGTGCTGGATAGAAAACTTTGGTGTTGGATTTCTACCTACTTGCGTACGTATCTCTGTTCAACTTGCATGTGAATCAGTCGGTAAAAGTATCATCCTGAATTGGTTAAACAATATTTTTCATATTATCGCCCAGCTCTCTCTCGGATTTTGTCATTGTTTACACCATATCCAATCTTTACGAGATCCCGGCAAATCCAAAATGGCGCCTTCCTTCGTGGGCTTTCGCTGAGGCGTCTCAGTGTTCAGCGAGTGAATTTTAGGACATTACGCAGCAAATAAGCCACAGAAATACGAAATCTGCTGCAGCTGTCTTCTTTAGTGAATGAAGTTTATCGGAAAGACAAAATTTCGTGTAGTTTATTCGTAAATTGTTCCCTGAATCGTTTATATTATTTTCTTGCTATAGCCATTGACCCCCGCCAGATAATGAACTCATCTATTGCTTAGCTGCCTAAGGATTGTTGACCCCACGCTGACCTGAGGCTGGCCTGTTCCAAATGCAGTATAGGGGCTTCAGGGTCCAATTTACTGCAAACCATGTAAATTTTGCGCCCATTGATGTTTGGCTACCTATAACTCCACAGACTCCTTTTAATATTTTAATTAACAATATAGAACTGGTATGCCTTCACCCACAACGTTTCCTAGAGCCTGTACACCTATCAACAGCCTCATCCTATTTTCATAGGACCTTAAAAACAGTTGAATACCCATGATGGATCAATAGGTCTCAATAGAACTGTATATTCTATATTTTCTTCTTCATCTTCTCTCTTTGTACAGGTCATCTAGAGTATATCGTCATGCACATATTTTTTTCTGCATTTCAGAAACCTCCTCACCGGGCTGCTTAGCTGCTAATGACATTCATTCTGGCCTGCAAAACTCCCTCATGGTCGCAGATACTGGACAGAGCATTTTCCCCATGCAATAATGTTGCAAACTGCAGCAGCTACCCCACATTGTCGTGCCCGAATAAAAGAGAAATATTTGACAGACAGATATTTTCCTTGGCTCATCTTCGGAAAAATCGAGAAGCTGACGATATGTGTGAAAAATGATGTTCATGCGCTGAAGTGGGTAGCACATATTACGGATTTCTTATAGAAGTATCCTACACTGCAATAATTTTCATAATGAAAATAAAGCAACATTCTCAGTAAAAAAACGAAGAAACACTATTTTCGTGATTTTGGTAAGATTTACTAGTTTTATTGAAGAAAATACAAGATTTATACAAGTCAATAATGGACAAAAAAAAGTATTTTCGCCTGACTACTGTCAGTTCTACTGGAGTCTCTACATTAATACAGGACATACAAACGGCACTGCAGTTTTGCGTCTTCAATATGGCTCAGGGATTCATAGAAGTCCAAATTTTACGAACCGAAATCTGGAAAATTGAGTTTTTTTGCACTCAAATTGAGTTAAAATAAAATTTATCGGCATTTTTTCTCCCTCAAATTGAGTATATAAATTTTTTACAAACCAGGATCATTTTTTCCCCCAATGTTGAGTATATAATTTTTTTACAAACCAGGGTAAATGTTACCTTCTGTGAACCTTGTCTACTGTTACCAATTCAGGTATTTTTAACCTTTTGTGTAATTAAAACCATTTTGTGTTGTTGACTGCGGTTACTCGTTTCCATCATTATGTTTTCAGGTATCCGGCAGGATACATGAACAAATTATGTTAGATTTATTCAAGTTGTTTACGAGTAATACTTCAGGTAATCAGTTAAAACTTTGTAATGCTGCCGGTACTGGTTTGCATTTATATATACATGTACATGCACTCTTCATATACATGCAGTGAGGAGTGTCAACTATTTCCCTCTCTGAAAGCTGTTATATCTCAATCAATCAACAATATTTACATAAAAGAACTTTTAATTCCTTTTTCCAACTTCCACACAGGACTGTCTGAATAATACACAAACACACATCCAATTTCAGTATACAAATATGGCCCAACTTGTTAGGTGGTAATTATAACAAAATATATATATTGATATCATAAAAACTATTAATTTAGATCTAAAATTAAATTTGAAGAAACCATTATCCAAAATTTAACATTAACAGAAAAATAATTTTAATTATGGGAACATTTAACAAAAGCAGTGAATTAATAAATATAAAAATATTGTGATGACATAAGTGAAGTTCCAGTTACTGTGATATTATTCAATTACAAATGACCACCAGTATGAAAAATCACACTGGTTTATAAAACGATGATTATATATATTTTATTTATATACACGATGATTGTATTGGGTTACACCAATAATAGGAGTCTTGAGGATGATATTATTTTGATAGAATATCGTTAACAAAAAAAAAGAAGGAAAAAAACAACAACGCAACACTTTATAACGCTTGCTTGCTCTCTCGCTAGGAAGAGTTCACTCCCTTGTCAAGTTCTCAAACCGCACGCTGTATGGTTGTGTCAATTTTCGTTATATTAAACCAACGTGGTATTACTATTTTCTCAAGACAGACCACACAGATTATACGAAGAAATACTTACGATTGGCATTCTACGAAAACAACGTGTGTTTATTCAGTATCGTTTGTATCTCCCTGCGTTGGAAGGAACGAGAACGAAAAGGCCGAACGAAAACGAAACCAAAAAAAAAAAAAAAAAATGGCGACTCGTCGATTGTTCAGTGAAATTACGGTTCATAAGTATTCGGGATTCTTCCACGGAAATATACGTCGATGCAACTAAAATTACGTCGGATAACTAGTCTCGGATGAATATATCCCGTTAACAGACTAGTCGTCCAAGGTAAATTCAGAGCAGCTGACGGAGTTTGCACTTGACGTTGTTGTTGCTGCCGACAGATTGACATGTGCTTCCGCGACCATGGGATGATTTCCCGACAACCGGCTATTGAAATTTCGAATTTACAAAGCTTAAAAATTCAGTTTCCGAAGCTTGAAAATGCAGTTTCCAACACACAAATTGAGTATAAATATTTTGGTTAAAACTTTTGATTTTTTACTCAAAAAAATTGAGTTTTGAACTAAAAAATTGAGTTTTAAAACTCAATCTACGAACCGAAATTCGGTACGTAGAACTGACGTGTATGAATCCCTGATGGCTATTGCTGAATATGCAAATTTATGTAAATTTGCTATTAAAGTTGATCAATCATGTACCAGTTATGCATTTTCTGCAGAAGGATCATTTTGGAAGAATGTAGGATTGTTGCTGTGATTGCAAATGGGTTAAAATGCAGTCCACATGACAACGTGTAATTCAATTCCGAGATTTTTTTTATATTAGGAACCACATCATATGCAAATCTATGCAAATTACATGTAGTTGGAGAGATGGGCCAGTCCGGTCACAACTATAGCTTCTCTCCATAGCATAGATTGTTCAAATTTAATTTTGGTCAGATATCTATAATATTAGCCCTAAAAACTGGATATATTGAAAGACACTGTGGTATAGCGTCTCAATATGGTTATTGCTGAATATGCAAATTTATGTAAATTAGCTACAGTAATAGGCCAATCATGCATCAGTTATGCATATCCTGCATAAGTTTTACTTGTCTTTGGAAGAATGTAGGATTGTTCCTCATGTGAATGCAATGGATTGGAAAGTGGTCGACATGAAAACATGCGTTTTACAATTTCGAGACATTTTTGGTACAATAAACCGCATCATATGCAAATTTATGCAAATAGGTTCAAAATATCCATACATCTGCTGAGAAAACATTTTCCGCATGTATCGGAACCAACAAATAAATGTGGCAAATTTCATCGAAATATGATTAATAGAACTGAATATGAACTTAAATTGGTGTTTGTTTTGTCATTTATTACCATATTTCTGTGCCATTGCTAAACCCTGATATATATGGGCTTGATGGGTACTTCTTTTCCCGCGAAGTGGACCAAACCGGCAACTTCAGGCAGCTCTATATTCGTCAATATTCACCCGATTATGATAATTCAAACTGCATTAGTCTTGTAATGATTCCAGCTTTCAAAAGCCCAGAATTAAACAACTGTGAAAGTTAAATGAAATTTCTACTGGAGTCCCTAATGGAAGCAATTATGTATACCTGCAAGTCCATCATCAAAGTCTGGTTTAATGAGGTATTCATGGTTATCCACCTGATTTAGGTCCATGGTTGACTCTATCATCTCTTGGTACTTACTGAAGTCCATCAACAGCTCCTGATAGTACACACAATAATCTATAGTTATACATTATCAGAATTATTAATAATTAGAAGTTTGCATCCTTTAACATTAGACTAGCTAGAAAGCATTGGTCATGAAGAGATTGGCACCACCTGCCTATCTCAGTGAACTCAGATATAATATCACACGATATTATATCTGACTTCAGCGCTATATAAATCCCATGCGAATTTCAACAACATTTGTTAGCCAATCAGGTGGCTAGCTTGGTGAAACAATTCAAAAATCATGCCCACAGTAATTACACACGGTGGCACGTGGCCCATCAGGGTAAACTTTATCGGGAAACAGTATCCAAATATGGCATCATTTTATCAAAGGGTTTACTCCTACCAAACAGTCTGGCTTTGCTAGGCTGCAAAAAATATCAAAAGATACTGTCGTGCGAAATTGTTAATATCCTTGAACTAAACGTCAATCACTGTCAAAGTGAGAAGGCAGAACTTATCATGATTGGCTTATTATGGGATCTTGTAGAATATCGGCGAACATTTCGCACAAATTATTCATCAGTCCTTGACATGAGCAAATCTTGGGAGAGTTACGAATCAGTCTGAGCCTCCTAAAATGGCCTGGGCGAGCTATCGCTCTTCTATCAATCACTCGCCTAAAAATGTTTGGGAGAGCGACAAACTTCTCTTTGTAGTGCGCACACAATTTGCACCATATAAAGCTCACTAACTCTCGACCGTCATCCGTTTGATCAGTATTAAATCCAATATTTGTCTGTACGGCAGTTTCTCAGTTTTTGAAAGTCTTAATTTCAACCCTGTTCCCTTTTCTAAGAACACTTTCTGCCATATTCATTCCGAATACAAAAATCAAGAAGACAGCAAAAACCATGTCGTGTGTCACAGTGAACAACACGGCTGAATGGAAGTCCAAGCACATGCCTGTTGTCAAGGCTACAGAGCACGTGGCGAGAGAGAAAAAAATTCACTGCCCCACGGACCAATGAACGTGTCCGTACAAAAATATAACCAGCCGCAACACCAATTGCATTCGACTTCACATAAATACCTTTGGCTGTCACTTTGTGTAGATTGCACATGTTCTGCAGAATTTCCCAAATGTACTTCCATTTTCACTTCGAAAGCAAGCATGCAAACACAAGCAAGTGAAGCGATGCCGAGTTACTTACCAGAAATTTTATCCAATACCGGTACTGAATTTTAGCGGCCGATACAGGAGAGCGACAAATCGGATGCCTGGAACTCTCGGGGCGTGTGTGGGCACGAGTGAGAGCGATCGCTCGCCTTTCATGGAAAGGACTGTTCAAAGCGTTACGTCAAGATGGTATTCCTCTGATTTACCATCTTGGTTTAACTAGACTGACCGCCTGCCTGCTAATAACACATGATGTGACACAGTTATGCAGTAAGATTGCTATGTTTCGTGTTCCCGCAGATTCAAAATTGAGTGTTGCATCAGGAGAGATGAGCTGATGTGCTGGAATTTGAATACTCAGTCTATGAAATGTACATAATTGTCACGCTAATCATCCACTGTGTGTCGCCTTTGCATTTCATCTTGTATGTGTAGGGACTGTGCAAGAGTCTTGTGGTTGAGGGCTGTGACAGTCACTTGTCATGTCTCTACACTAGGTGTAACCAGGCTGAGTATGAAAGCTTTGAAATTTGTAAGAAATGCAACTGTACTGAAAATGATTAGGTTGCAACCCACCCCTTCACATTTTAAGAAAAAGGCGAAAAAATTTAATTGGTCAAATTATCATCCTGCTCCCCATCATCATCATGATCATATACGAGCTAAAATACCCTCATTTGATTGGTGAAGACTTGCTGATATATACGAGCTAAAATACCCTCATCTGTTTGGTGAAGACTTCCTGAAATATACGAACTAAAATACCTTCATTTGATTGGTGAAGACTTCCATCAGCAGTGTCCTGTGTTTTCCCTGGTGTTTTTCAACTGCTTCCACCAAATATGGCATCTTGTCTAGACCCTGGTACACTCGGTAACAGTCCTATAATGATAATTAGAGATCAGATATTCAGCGAACAGCGCAGGAAGAAAGTTTTTGACAAACATAATCAGTATGATCATTCCTGATCATAGCCTGAGCTGGAATGATCATACTGATTATGTTTGTCAAAAACTTTCTTCCAAAATAGGAATACTATATAGACACAGACACCTACTCAACAAAGAAGCAAAAATCACCTACTACAATGCGTACATTCTCCCACACATAGACTATTGCCTCACAATTTGGGGCAATGCATCCACTACACAGACTGACAGAATTTACAAACTTCAAAAAAGAGCAGCCAGAATCATTTTAAATGCAGATTACTCAACCCCAACAAAAACACTTTTTAAAGAACTCAGATGGCGAACCATACAAGAACGGATAACATATCAGAAAGCTATTTTTATGTTCAAAATCATTAACCACTTATGTCCCCCTTACCTCAACTCTCTCTTTAAATATGTTAATGAAATTACTGCACACACTCTAACATGTCTAAGATCAACTGAAAACAACAAACTGTATCTTCCAAAACCCAGAACAAACTATCTGAAACAAAGCCTGAGTTTTTCTGGAGCAATGCTGTGGAACTGCCTTGGCAATAACCTCAAAGAAGCCCCATCTCTCAATGCCTTCAAGTCCAGACTTCTAAAATCCCTATGCTCTAGCACATAATATTATGTACTATTTTTATGTCAAGACATTTACATGTAATATACTCTGCAGTGTTTCGTGATTGTATATATTGTACATACTTGTGGGGGTATTTTTGGGGGGTTTTTTTGGTTTTTTTTTTGGTTTTTTTTTTTTGGTTTTTTTGGTTTTTTTCGGGTTTTTGTTTATTTTTGGAAGGCCTCCGGGAAGAACAGTTTTTGCAACTGACAGAGTTACCCTCATGAAATAAAGATATATATATATATAAGTCAAGCAGACATCCATCAAATTTCTTGTGTCTGTTTTTCATCTTACAATATACGGTAATTCCTCTATTAAATTGATTACCCTATTGGAGATCGATCACCCACGATTTTTGGAGAAAAATATGATCGGAAGTTGTAATAATTCAACCACCCCCGATTTCTGGTAGATCCCATTTGTAACTGAAAGGTTATCACATGCAATAATTTGCATGTGTTAACCAGGGATTCTCTTAGTCATCGAGTTTTACTACCATAATAATGGTGGTATGAATATCTCATGAATTGAAAACTGATCGTCAAAAATTATAAAGTAAATGATTTAAAGGTAAGTAATAAACATTTTCGCAAAAACTGCTAATATTATTCCCTGTGCTATGAAATAAAGATTTGTGGCATATATTTTAATATATAAATGCGTACCCTTGAGTTTCCTAATTTGTGGTGAAAACCGTTACGTCATATCTCTCGTCTACTCACTAGGTATCGCATGTGGATCAAGCATCCATTTTGACAAGAACATGTCAGTGTGTATTACCACGTTCATGATTGGCCAAACTACACCCGAATCAACAGTTGTGCAGTTTGTTTTTTTTGCCTACTGTTGTTGCCAGAGTTGGTTGAAGGAGCAGAGTTGAGGACGTTCATTGTACAAATATAAAGTGAAGCGAAACAGAAATAAATGAATCTAAATAGAGCTATAATCATGTGCTTTGAGAAGCAAATGAATATACAGGGTCCGAATTAGGAAATTTGTGATGACCTGCCATTTTATTTCATCAAAAAAAAATTGCAGGTCAAATCTAACATCACCTGCTATTTATGAAGTTGGACAGTTATTTTTTTTCTACATGTGCAAATCCACCAATAACCATAATAACCCATGTAACCCACGTCTGTTGATATTTTCTTAGCGTTTTTATTCTGTCCTCGTATTGGAACTGGAACTGGTATTTTTTACACAGGGCACAACAGTCGCTAACTTACTACGACATGCTGTTCATTGCGCGTTTCAGACTGTAAAATCTCGATCCAGTCGCATTTCCACGACTTCAGCGTTGATAGTTTGACTGTTTTTTGCGACATCCGGAAGTGATCTCCCAAGGGAGAAAATTGCATCAATGAATTAAGCAAGGGAAATCACTGCTTTGTGCACAGCCAGAAGTTAAAGAGGCATCGTGCTTCGTTCGTACTTTCTGTTTTACTTCCGCATTTAGTGGAGTATTTGTACGATGATATCGCCCATGAAGAATTCAATTTAGGTTGTGTGAAATGGAAACAAAATTATATATAGGTAGGAAGGCCAGGAAAATTATGGCCTGCTACTTTCGGTAGAGATTTTTCTTTTAAGCAGGTCATTTTCTACATCGCCTGCTCTGTAAAAATTTTGGCCTGCATTTAGCCAATAGCTGGCCGCCATTTCAGACCCTGATATAAACTGCATTGAGAATGCTATTGCAACACGTGTTTCAAACGATATTATACGTGAAATCCCCGGACACCCATGTACATTTGAACATTTAGTGGAATTCAATGCATGCAGATTGAACCTGTTCAGGAGTCACAATTATTCATGTGATGTCACACCGAGGTAAAAATAGCTTCCCATTCACGGGACACGACGACGTCAATTCACACTTTCTATCAACCTCCCCACAGCCCATGCTCCATTTCAAAAGCTTACTCCACTTATACCCCTGCCAACAAAGATGGCGGAAGATGACCTTTACGACGTTGTACAATTTGAATGCAGCAAAACAACTCCTTCAGTTTTGTGGCACACGGGCCAACTACTTCTCATATGCTTTGCCCATATAAATAGGGAAATAATCTCCAGATCATTTTTGTTTTACGCAAATTAATAATAAGTACACAGATGTATTATGCAGAATTGAAAAGTAATTGAAATGTTCGACAAACATCAATTTTACTACATATGATGTCCACTTCTGGCGGTGTGCTTCTCGGGCGGGAATCCTGTCCGAAACTCTGACTGGTTGGTGACTGGGGTATTATTAAGCCCCAGTGTGGTGGTTGACCTTCTATAACCAAATTCCAAATATGAGACCTCTACACACTAACTAATTGAAGTTTTAGACAAACAATAAGGGGAACCCTGTACAGGATTCAAGCTGTAGGAGATAGGCTTCTCTGGTCAAACTTTAAGGGATAGAGATTATCTATACAGGCTTTAAGGAATAGGGATTCAGACTAACAGTAAGGGATTTAAGCTTTAAGGGATAGGGAATCTTTATGTTTTAACCCTATTTGGCCTGGGCGATTCAAAGACGTCATTTTCAAAGAGCATTTTTTCGGTCAGACTTTTCGAATTTTTTATTTTTGTTTTTTTCTTCAGAAAAACTGCATGATAAATGAAAGCTCGTTTGAAAAACGGGCGAAGAGCATTTCCTCAGATAATTTTGTAACACATAATTTGGTACTCACAGGGCTTTAGATCTCTCCAATTTGGGCACACTCCCTATTAGGGGTGGCAATTTTTTTTTAGGACGGGACAGTGTGTGGGGCACATACCCCTGGAGGATGAGCAATCAGGAATCATCAGTGGTAGAAGTACCTCTGAGAAGGGGTTTCTTCACCAACGGGCGAAACCCAGTGTGAAGCAACACCAACTTTATTTTGCGTTTCATGGGCCCACCGACATTAAAAAATCGAAATTTCAAATTGCCACTTTTATATTTCCCATGCAAGTTTGAACATGAAGACTTTGACCCCCTTTTTATTCCTGATTGTATGAATTAGGCTGTTGTATTCTATCTGAAACAATGCCAGCAAATAAAAATGAAAAAAAAAAAAAAAAAAATACCTTTCACTATAATTTTTCACTGTAAGTCAGCGAATTGTTATTGTTGTAAAATGCTAATACTACTTAGGCAATAACGACATTCAATGTAAATCAGGAACCTTCACTGGCTGTGTGATCTATCACTCTGTCATGGTACCCATATTTCGACAGTGATGCAGTATGTCAGAGCTAGGAAATGGAGGGTGTTTCAACAGCTCAGCCGATACAGCATGGTTTTAACTTACTGTTGAAAGCTGAGGCTGTTGGAACACATGCAAAATTCGCTAGATTGTTCTGAAAGACAACTCACATGGGAATATACAAATGAGAGTTACAACATTTGTAGGTTTCCATCAATTCTGATATGGATTGCCAAGAAAATTATACCTATATTATCTTAAAATGACAGTCCTAATCTAAACTTCATGACATGTAGAATATTCAATGTAGGTACATGTACATACCCACTATATCCCCATACTTTATTCATTTGTGTACAGTTTACTTAGTTCTTGCCGAATAAGCAGATTATGTATTCTTTTAATCAATTAGAGTGTGTATTGTATCACCTGAATCACACCATTTGTAGATCGCTGTCAGGTTATCGCTTAACATTTAACAATTTCTGGAAATGACAGCATTTTAATATCTGTCCAACCGGACTGACATATTTTACTGCCTTACCTATTCATAAATGTGTATTGGCTAAGATCACATGCAGAAGCAAAGTAACTCCGAATAATCTTAAACACATGGTGAGAGTCTCAATATTTCGACAAAATTTTATTTGTCATCTTCAGGATGTGACGATGGATGGTTAAAATTCGGCTATCAAATCCAAAACTTAACAGTGGTGTAAAAGCTTCGAAAGAGCTACAGTTATTCAGGTAGACTACTGTTTATTATTATTTTGGTATTTTTGTTTCTAATTTCAACTTTCATATATATTTCATCAATCACGGTTTAGATAAGATAATACAACCATCCAGCATTTCTGTGGTGTGTGTATTCCTTGTCTTGTTAATTAATAGCCTAATATAGTCTTGTATTTCCCGTTCTGTAACTATCCAATTCTCTAGATTTTATTTCCGATTTCAATCCTAGGTACATTTCTTACGTTTCTCTAATCAACTTTTTTTTTCTAATCTCTGTTTCAGTTGTTTATTCCCCTAATTGACATTTCTGCTTCCACTATACACACTCACACACCTCAATAAATCACCACCGGTCACTATTAATCCTTATCTAACTATTGCCATTTCAATTGTGTATTGCCAGGCCTATGTGGTGTGTGTATTCCTTGTCATGCCTATGTGCCACTCCTGTTTATCTTGTTATGTTCACATATTATCCGATTGGCTATTGCCCTCTAATTGTTACATGTAGTTGTTTCTGTATATAAGAGCCTGTATCTGCTGTTATATCATATCCTGAAGATGACAAATCAAATTTTGTCGAATATTGAGACTGTCACCATGTGTTTATTAAGTTTATTCACAGTTACTTTGCTTCTGCATTATGCCAAGCTTATCAGTGGATCAACACGACTAAGATCACATTATGCCTTGTATATATACTGTGCGTATGGAGCTGTTTGTAACTTTGTTCACTGCTGAAGATGCTAGAACTAGTAGCGAAATATATGGAATGAAATTGTCATCCCTACCCAGAGTTGCTTTTCTTCTCTAATATTGGAAAATCATCAGTGATTCCAATGGATTACTTCATTTAGATATACATGTAAAAATTTCTCAGGTGGGATGTGCCATATAGCAGGTATGTAGAAGTTCCACTTCAAAAAAGTTTCTTCTTTTTCAGTTCAAAAAATTATTATCAACAGTTGTAAGTATCCTGTCAAAATGCAATGGTATGTGCAATTTCAATCTCGAGTTTCAAATCAATTCTGGGGACCTCCACATAAAACCAAAAATTGAGCATTAACTGATTGATAATTTGTGATTTTATTCAAACTAAAGTCATGAGAATTTCATATATTTAAAAAAATGGCCATTTGGCATGTGAATTATAACAATGGGGATGTTACATTCATGTTCAGCAAAACAGAATTACTTTTCCCTGATTAAGAAGCAAATTTCCATTTTTGTGAAAACAAAATCTTATTTGGAGACGCATTTTTGCGTCTCCATGATTCGCCAACACCACCAAAATCTTGTCAGTCCTTTGCCTATCTTGCAAGATCATTATACCCAAATTTCATGGAAATCAAACACGTTGTTTAGAACGGAAGTTTTGACATTAAGTTAGATAATTGCGATTTTTCATTTAAATGGCAATTTGGTTCGCACCGACAGGGAATTATCATGTCGGCAATCCTATATTTATGCTTGGCAACCTAGAATAGAACAGTTTTTAAATATTTCTCCAAGCGAACTGGTAAATTTTCATTTCACAAAACACTTTTTTTTGAGACGCAAAAACTTGCCTTTATAGTTATGCCAGCTACACCAAAACCTTTTCAGCACATTGCCTATCCTTCAAGACTATTGTAATAAAATTTCAAAGAAATCAGACAAGCCGTTCAGACGAAATCGTCAGAGAAAGGTTTATCTATGCTCCGACTACATCGCCACCTAGTGGTGAGCAGCAGGTATCGAAACACAACCAGACAAATTCCCCTAAGGAGATAGCACACCAAGTCTGACCCGAAAATATTTAACGGTTTCAGAGATATTCACGTTTAAAGTCGCGGCGGCGGCGGCGGCGGCGGTGGCGGCGGCGGATCCGGCAGAGCCGTTTCTCATGAAAACATAAGAGCATCCACTTTGTGGAAATGCTCTAATTAGTAAATAATAATCTGATATGAAATAAATTAGGTTTCACCCACTTTTTTAAAGAGAAAAGCAAAAATTTTGAAGAAAACATCACTTTTCTGGTACCCCACATGGCCGCCACATTCTCTGCTCGGGGGTCATGCAAATAGGCTCAAAATGACACTAATGTGACAATCTATAAAGTTGAGGAGTTTCAGCTCTCAATTTTTTGTTGTTCCGGAGATAGGAGCAAATACGAAGCTGCGCATCAGAAAACCCCTCGGCTCTGGGCGCCAGCCATTCATAATGTATTCAATTTGAACCAAGACTTCAGGAACACTAAGCAGTCAAGTGACAAATATACAGATTATGAAAAATTTTGTAATTAGAAATGGTCTCAAAGGTTTCCATCCAATCAGAGAAACCGGTATTCATTACATAAGTCTCTTGATGCATCGATGATGTATACCAAATTTTACATCAAGCATTTGAAAGTTATCAGAGATAGAGATCAATAATGATTTCGCAAAAATTAAAGATGGCCACCCATCCTTCCCACCACTCAGAGGAACTGATGTGGTTATTCATTGCAAGTCTTCTCATACATGGATGCTGTATACCAAGTTTCATATAGAACACTGAAATGGTATCAAAGATATACATCATTAAAGATTTTGCATAAATTAAAGATGGCCACCAAAGTTTCCGCCCAATCAGAAACACCAGAACTGTCATTTATCGTAAGTCTATTAATGCATCGATGATGTATATCAAATTTTACATTGAGTACTTGAACGGTATCAGAGATAGAGATCATTAATGATTTTGCATAAATTAAAGATGGCCGCCCATCCTTCCCGCCACTCAGAAGAATTGCTGCGGTTATACATTGAAGGTCTCTTGATACATCGATGCTGTATACCAAGTTTCGTATAGAACACTTGAATGATATCAAAGATATATATCATTAAAGATTTTGCATAAATTAAAGATGGCCGCCAAGGTTTCCACAGAATCAGGGAAACTGGTTTGGTCATTCCTCTGAAGTTTCTTGATGCATCGATGATCTATACTAAGTTTCACACTGAACAGTGAAATGGTACCTGAGATACACAAGATTAATGGTTTCGCATAAATTAAATATGATCGCCAAAGTTTCCAACCAATCAGGTCCAGATTCGATAGGGTTCTAGGTCATGAGCATATAGATGTGCAGTGCAAGTTTGGTGTGCCTAGGGTAAGTCGTTCTAAAGATATCTTGGTAACGAGAAAGCTGTGATGATTTCGCATAAATTAAAGATGACCGCCAAAGTTTCCAACCAATCAGGTCCAGATTCAATAGGGTTCTGAGGCACGAGCATATGGATGTGCAATGCAAGTTTGGTGTGCCTAGGGTAAGTCGTTCTAAAGATATCTTGGTAACGAGAAAGGTGTGACGGACAGACAGACAGACGGACGTACATGACGACGACAATACCCTTCGGCCAAATTTTGGCCGAGGGGTAAAAACAAAGAGGGGGGGGGGAGGGCAGAAAGTGCCCCCCCCCCCCACCTAAGGGTGGGGGATAGGGATAAGGGATAGGGATTTTCTATTCAGGCTTTATGGGACAGGGATTTCAGAACAGCACATTAACATAACCAGACACTGACTTTTGAAAATTGCAGGCGAGCTGGAAATGGTGTACCTGAATTTGGTAAGGAGAGCCATACAGGAGCTTTAAATAGCTCTCCTAAAATTATTAAGGCGAGCCAAGTGAAGGGCATACCGTTTCTATTCATACAAGATCCACCACCTTGTGGTTCAGGGATCCAAGTACAGATGAATATATAGAAAAATTTAATAATAATGTCCTTATATCTTGAGGTTTCAGATGGTTTTACCATTGACAGCTAGGGCTCTGGCTAATCAATGTAAGGAAAATTTAAACAAGTAGCATTTTTCTTGAAGAAAAGTTTTATTAACTTCAACTTTACACCGGCTCAACACTGAACAGTACAACTCACTTCAAATATTACGGTCGCCGCTTGCCCATGAAAACGGGGGTCTGTATAAAGTTTGTCGCTGTGTTTGGCGTACATCGCGCACCAAACTAGGACCACTTTACCGTCATCGGTTGACTGGAATCGAATTAAGCCACCAGTATTCCACTTCATTATCGTACCGACGTTAACAGCTCTTTTAGATTCCTTCTCCATGATTAATAGAACGTCGTCGCGACCTGAGAAAGTTCAAGATTTGCTGTAGTTCGGGAGGAACAAACCGCATGGGCAAAACCGTCATAGAGGGATGCGGGAAGAGACGAGTATCTGCATTGGTCACTGCTAGGTTGCCATTTTCCTGTGAGCCAATCAAATTGACTGATAAATATGGCTCTCGTTTCAACTTCCTGTCTCTCGATTTCAACTTCCTGTTTCAGTTCGCGGTTCTCGGCAGCGGCTATTTGAGGATTTTGACAACAGCGGACATAATAAATAAACTGCGTAGGTATTTAACGAGGTGCGCGGAATTTAGCGTACCTTAATTTGAATTTAGGCGCGTCATGGTGCGCGTGCGCCATCGCGCGCCTCAAAAGGCAGTGTCTGCATAACATGGCAAATTCAAACTTGTAAGTGTTTTCCTCTTTGCTTAATTTGCATCATAGCCTACATGTACTGCATGGTGAATATAATACCTGTAAGTTGGCTTTCTTCCTCTGGAACTTCTTGGCCAATCTCTGGAAGTCGGGTATTTTCCTCAGTTGATCTTCCTGTAAAGTTTGCCGCAATTCTGTGTCTTCCATAAATGATTCAACCACATTCAATCTTTCCTCTGTGAAATATAAAATACAATATAGTATAAATACATTAATTTATCGTAATGCTGAACCAGTAATGCCGAGTTAAATACATCAGAGTTCATACACTTACACTAAAACAAAATTCCAGGAGTTTTCCAGGAGTTTTCCAGGTCAATAATTTCAAATTTCCAGGTATAATTTTATTGCAATTCCAGGAGTTTCCAGGACTTTTTCACGGGTTATTCAAGCATGGTTTTGAAACTACTGTGTTGGAGTTTTAGGTGCCTGTCCTTCGTTAAAGAAATCTTGAATGGTGAATCCAGTTGCTGATTTTCTCTGTTCAAGTAACTGTTTGTGTTTAACACCCTTGGCGTGACTACGAATGGCAGGCTCCCCCATATTGGAAATATCAAACGTTTTTTGACAAACTTTACACCTCGCGTTGGACTTATCTGCACCCCGTTCCAACCAGGCGGTGTAATTTGGTTGACTGAGCCAGCGCTCGTTGAAGACACATTTTCCAGGGGGCATAGTCAAGGTTCAAAAGTTCACCGAAGCGTGTCAACATTGACGGTAAACAAATTCTGAACGGGAATTCTAGCAAAAGTGATTGAAGACCACTTTACGGCGAGTACAACTCTTAACCATTGATGTCGCAAACGAACTCAGTGAGTAGTCTCCCTTTATTCAGTTTCCCTTTACGGCAAGTCGCGCACCTGTCACGACAATGAATGTTCGACGACCGGTCACCCAACATGAACAATGATAGTTTCGATTGATTTGATTACAGTTTACGGAGTTTCAACGTATATCATAACATTTGACCAGGCAAAAACGTTCGATTCGTGTGATTTGATTAAAATTAAGGAGTTTCCAGGACTATCACTTTATTTTTTAGGACATTCCAGGACTTTCCAACACTAGAATTAAATTTTAGGAGTTTTAAGGAGTTTCCAGGAGCCGTGCGAACCCTGATACATATTTTACATGTACATTTAACCCTACCTGGCCTGTTCTCTAGTTTTCTTCAATTTTTTATTCCAAATGTTCAGCTCAAAAGATGATAATGAAAAGATGATAACATTTGCAGGGTTTTTCCATATGATCAAGGATTTTCCATTGTGGCATTTTCAAGGACTAGTTATCGGTGAAGCTTTTCAGGTGACAAAACTGAGAAAAAAATTTGTAGCCTATAAGTTGATCTGAGGTATTAACTCAAAATAACAATAGTTCGTTTACATACTAGTACCTCATGTAATCATATGGGCCGGCTGACAGGAGCACAATTTTTACAAATTGGTTTTGGAGCTTATTTATTGGTTGTAAATCACAAATTCCATCCAATCAGGACACGTTCAGTACAAAGCTGCATTCTGACACCAGGATTGTAAGTCAACTTCCTGTTTAAGTAGGTCTATCAGAACAAGAACCACATGACAAATATTCGCAGAGTTTTCATCAATTGCTTTGAATGACTTGAACAGAAAAGCATGTAACTGATTTGGGCTGTTCCAGGAATAAGTTCATGTGATGAAGGAATGATTATTCAATTCTATGGTATACGCGTGGTGGGTGGTTTACAGTCATTTAACATTAGGGAGATAGGATAAATGGGTGGTCGAGGTCAGGAAAAGTGGTCTTCCCCCCAACATAAGTACCATTTTTTTCTGGACCAACATTTACTTGTTCTGTAGAATTCACAATCAATCAGTTTATCTATGTGTGAAACACCCAAAATAGTCTAGGGTTATAAGAAACAAATTTGCATTTGTTTCATTTCATATGTTCAGGATCATTCCTTTGATCCAGATTTTATGAGTCTGCAAAAACTTGGAATGATCTAAGGGCTGTTCCAGAAAAAAAGGTCTGAGGTCAGATGCTGGCCTATCTTTTTTCTATGGGTCATAGTGAATGCATGATTATGATATGATCCGTTGTGAGAGGTGGTGAGATTGATCAATTCATTTACATGGGCGGTCAGTATGTGATCAAATGTCAAATGTGTTTCAGTTGATCATACTTTTAAAAAGATGCAAAGGGAGACAACTCTGTTCGGAGATGAAAATCTGTTATTGTTTCGCAGAGTTTATCGCTAAATTACCTGTGTTCATGACCAAAAATATGTTGGGCAGATGGGGAAAAGTTTCTATATTTTTTTGGTCTTGAAATCATTTATATGGTTGGCTGAAGTTGCCATTCATTTATATGACATTTCTGTGAGTGATGGGTCTGGAAGACACCTGGCATTCGCCCTCTCATACCTTTTTTCTGGAACAGCGCTAACCCGGCCAAGTTGGAAATCAACTGTGTGAATGTCTGCCATCACAATGGAGGTTGTAAGCTTGATAACAAGGAGTCTTTGTAATCAACAGTCATTTTACATATCTTTTTCTAGAAATGATATTAGAAAATACTAATTTGTCCCTCAAGTTTTTAGATAATACAACCAGGAATTTAACCCGGTGGACCTTCATCTTTTCACATCCAAGCATAGATTTAAACGATGTACTGCTATAACAGTTGCTTTTACAGTACATACAGCTAATCTTACCCTGTAACACTCAGACCTAAATATCTATTTATACTTTCAGTAACTATTTTCCACTTATATACATGCTTTTAATATATGTCTGGGGGAATTAATCAGTTTACGATCATCAGAGGGGTACTGTATGTTCGCTTTCAAGACTGCCGGTCTGCTACCTCCTATTTTTGTGGGAGGCCTGTTGGCCGAGTGGTTTAGATCGCCGACATACAGTGCTGGCGATTAGGCGCCTGACTCTGGGTTCGATGGTTCGAATCCCGCACAGGGCTCGACCAATTTTCAGCACTAGATTGTGTGCTATTCTAAGATAGTGTAAATCCCAAACTAATGAAAATATTGTTATACGATCACTTTCTAAATGATAAACAGCTGTAGGAGCTGTGTCATTACGATCATCAGAGGGGTACCGTATGTTCGCTTTCCAGACTACCGGTCTGCTACCTTCTATTTTGTGGGAGGTCGCCGACATACAGTGCTGGCGATTAGGTGCCGGACTCTGTTGTCGCTGGTTCGAATACCGCACAGGACTCTACCAATTTTCAGCACTAGAGTTTGTGCTATTCTAATTATAAGATAGTGTAATCCCAAAATAACGAAAATATTGTTACATTTATGTTTACAATTCTTAATGTTCTTAATCTTATGGTTGCACTTAAGCTATAAGCACAATGTGATTATCCTGTATTTCTTCTTAAATGTTCACCTTACCCTGTATACAGCGCTTTAATAACATGCAACTGGATTTCGCTCCGTTGGTTATTTATTGCCTAGTGCTCACCTATCTTGTTGAGGTCTATCAGAGGTTGTTTGACCCACTGGGAGAGCAATCTCTGACCCTGTGGTGTACGACATTTGTTCAACAGTCCCAGGATGCTCTGGTTCTTATTGCCACCTGTATAAAGATATGAGTGAGTGAGTTAATATGATTTAACGTCGCTTTCAACTATATTTCAGTCATATCACGACGTTGAGTCCTATTCCATTTCAAACCTGGGAACCACACGGGTGGGTTCCTATTCCTTTTCACAACCGGGAACCCCACAGGTGCCTTAGTTAGTCGCTTCTTACGACAAACTTTCTGAGGAGCCGAGGCTTATTCTTACCATGATCTGCGGTGTGCACAACGACATCCCAGGTCAATCCCCGGAAGCCCCACGGGGCTATAAAGATATGAAATATTACCCTCCTTGAAAAGCAAGGTTTACTATAATATCATGTGTACGGTAATTTCCCTAATTATTCGCCTTCCAAATTTAATTTGAAAATGCCAATTTTTCCCGTCGTGAATTAATCCATCCTAATAAAATGAAAACCGAGCATTTTCAATATACCCGTGAAACAATAAATTTGAACACTCTCGTTTTCGTCGCGGAATTTGTGCTGCCGAAAGTAGAGTGAATATGTTACTAAGAATCACATATTGTATAGTATAAACACGTATGATTTTAGTCCCAGAGTCTTTTAAACGACCAATGATAGAGATATCAAATATGGTAATAAATAGATCACAACGATCACAGTGAAGCGGTCCGCCATTTTGGATCTTCCGTGAAAATCGGCACAACATATAATTCAAACACTCACATTTTTCTGGAATTCGCTCGACGAATAATTCGAAGGTAGCCAATTTTTGGAGTGGTGAGTTTCATCACTGTACCGCGAATATTCAGGGAAATTACTGTAATACATTGATGATTGACCGATATCGGACATACCTATCCACCACCTACGTTGTCAAGTTGAATATTGCCGTTAAAATTTGATGAATCGGTACTTTTCTCAACATTCTGACGTTGTAATCGATTGCCATTAATTCGAAAAAAACAATACACCTTCCTCTCATACCAGAATCAGATGAGAAAGATGCACTTCAGGAATACGACTACAAGCACAGAACAATTTCCTCATAATACTGATCAGGATTCGGGGAATCTTAAAAGATTAATAGCAATTATAGCTTTCATGTGGTATATACATATGCCATCCTAAAGATCAGTAAGTGTAAAGTATACCTTCATTTGGACTAGGGAGAAGATTCAGGGCTCTCACTGCAGCAGCATCCAGCCGTAAGTACTGGTTCAGGTCAAATGAGGTCAGAATAAACTGGTTGAAGTTACCCTCATCTGATAACAGCTGAAGAATACAAACAGTTATGTTACATTGACTACAAGCACTTTCTTAGCCCCACCCCTACGACCCCCCTCCCAACACACACACTGTTTTGGTCCTCCCTGTACACATGCTGTACTGTATATTGCAATGGTGCCCAATTACCACCCGTTCGAATTTTCCAGGGTTTACTAATACAATATATAGGCATCTACAAACCAGATTTTTTTTTTACCTCTAGATATTTGATCAGGGCAGATACACAGCTCATGGCCATAGATTTGTCCATCTCAGCTGGAAAAATATAATTGAAGAACATGTCATATTAATATGGATACTGTTCATGGATTTCTGACTAGGAGTCGAGTAAAACTGAGATGTATCTATAAAGTTCATTATCCAAACTAATCGAACTAATATGTCCAAAAAAAATGAGTCTGGGTGGACAGGCACCCAATGTCATCTAGGACAATATTTAATTCATCAGATCATCTGAATCATGAGGTCCCGATATCTAACTATATCACAGTTTCATGCTCCAGCGATCACTGTACCCTCTTATCCAGTCTGGGTCACCATGGTATATGAGTATTCCTTGCCATAATTCTTCCCATACTAATATATAAATGGGGCTCCATTCCGAGGTCATTCTTCATAAATATTCACCCTATAAGTTGACAAAGTATGTAATGGTCAATAGTGTAAGCTTATTACTCCCTGTCTTCCAATATGATACTACTACAATGCAAACTCCCCTAATTTCTGCCAGATTAGCCCATTTAAAACTTTCCCCCATATACTAACATAGGGAGAGTTAGGACTACTACCCAGAGAGCATGTGGTGATCACTGGAACATGGACTGGCTAGGAATGGTTCTACAACGACAACTCTCATATAATGCTCATCAAACCCCCCTTCCCCGACGATTGTCTTCAGGGAAATGTTAAAGCTTTTGAGTAATATTAAACTATCATCTTATTTGTTCATCTAACTCTCATTAGCTTGGTCAGTCTTCCAAGCGCATGATAAGCGTTTCCTTGAAAGGCGAAAATGTCGTTTCAGTCACTCACGTAAAGCGGCACTATTTTGTTGCTCCCCTTTCTTGAACTTGAGTAGCCTGTTGAGATCTTGGACATTATCTTTGGTGGTAAACTCAGCTGGAGAACAAATAAGACAGGGATTAAGGAGAGCTGATGGATTAAAAATTCAGAGACGAAATAACATAGAAGAGAATTTATACATGTACAGGGCTTAAATTCGAAATCCAGAGATCCAGTTCTTCGATTTGTTATTGTTAATACCTGAATGACTGAGAACCTTCACTCTCATGTACAGGGCTCTTCTTTGACAGAAATAATGTTACTGCATATAGTGGCCCAAGATTTCTTGTTGAAGAAGATACCTCGGGAATTGCATAGCTTAGAGCAATATCAATAGATTTTCAATCATTTCACTGATGTTTGATGGTACAACAAATGATCCTCCAACCCAAATCTTATTCCACGCATTTGCTAGAACAGACCATGCTAGTGTGACATTTGTGTATCTCCCAGAAAACTGTGCTGCTTAGTCCAGATGTTGGTGATTGACTGTCAGGGAAACAAAAGGGGGATTAATGGGGTAGATCAGACTATACCACCAATATTGTTAGTCTAGTGCTTCGGGTAATCAGAAATATTTGATATTACCTGTAAAAATACAGTTACTGGATAATACCTATTAAAGTTACAAATTATTTTGTATTTTTGTACCCTACAATACAGGGCAGAAATAACTCTGAACACGATTCCTTCGCATGCAAATCACGGTCAAAATAATGTTGTGCTAAAACATGTGCTGACATGTCGGGCGAAGAACAAGCAGGCAATCTTACGTGACCTCGTGTGAAGTTGCGTTGAGGAAAAAACGCTGTCGGGAAAAACCCTCTTGTGCATATATTGATAAAACTAAGGGGCATGAGATGCACTCTGGTGCATTTGGTAAATATCACAGCGAACAACTATTATATAAGTAGTCGTGAGAGTGCTTTCTTCATCCGCGAGCAAAACACACACACTTTTGTGACAAGGAGATTTCAGTCATGTTTCGTTGGTTCTCTGGTCATGTAGAAAGTTTAGTTATTACTGCGCTGTACTGTGTGTTGCAGAGTGTAATGATGCTGCATGCATTTAGCTGTATTACATTTGACAAACATTTGACAAGGTTTATGGAAGATGTGTATCAACCAGATTAAATCTGTTTGTTATGTATATATGGACTTGCACACAGGACAACTTTTGTCCAATCCCTTTTCAACACTCAACAGGGCCTATTAAAATGTGGTAGCAGTCAATATACTGGTCAAAGCATGCAACTTATTATCCACCCATTTTGCAGGGTCAGAATTTTGCAACAATTGATACAATGCTATATTTTCCAAATGTTATCCCAGTTCCAAAAGATGGAATGCCAGAGTCTACGACCTGACCTTCTCGTTAATACCTCTCTTTCTATCTGTAACTAGTAGGCCACTTCTGTTGAGGACCTGGATAAGTCGGCTATTATCTGGAGTTGCCTCCCCTGAGTTGGATGGTAACAAACACTCTTTTGGTCCTAGCTGTACTATTAATGCCTGGAACATGGAAATTGATTAAAATCAGGACAATTAAATCAAAAGTACACATGGCTGAGGTACATGTATAGTAGTTGCAATGGAATTCATTAGTAATTTTTGTTACCAGTCAATTTATGGAAATACAAAATTCAAACAGATAGCTGGTAAAATTGTCACAAAGCAATTTATTCAGCAGGTATTACTCTTTCAAAGCATTTCTACAAACACAAACTGATATTATTCACACAGACACTGAGAAAACTAATATTTTGATGTATAAATTATGAACAATTTACCAAAGAAAAAAGAGAATTCTAAAAAGTTTGAATGCTAAGAAATCGACATTGAGAAAACAAAGGGTGAGTGAGTGAATATGATTTAATGTTGCTTTCATATTACGACATTTGGTTCCTATTCCTTTTCACACCTGAGAGAAACAAAGTCCCTGGTAGCAGAGTTCTCCAATTGTCACAAACACCGCATAGCAGAGAGTTTTTACATGAAGCCATTTCTGAAGGAGTTTTGACTCCATGAATAACGAAATTCCTACCTCAAGGTTTGAGAACTGGTCGTTATCAACAAACTGGCAGACGCAGAGTTTTCTCAATGTGGCATCAGCATACCCAACTCCAACAGTCTGGTCAAACCAAGAGAATATCACAGAGAGAATATCACATAGAGAGAATATCACATAAACATACTCTGCAGTACTATATATTACAATGGGAAGCTTGCGCAATATAACCAGTAGATAAACTGGAAGTTTCATGTTTATGAAATCTGCGAGAACAGTTGTTCACTCACCTAGATTTTGTTCTGCGGGAGTAGTGCAAGAGTGATCACCCTCTACAAAACAACTCTCCAATGTATTTCCAGATTCCAAGAGAGCGACCAAATCTGGGAGAGTCCTGATGGAGAGCGAAAGTGATCACTCTCCTTAAATCCAACAGACAGAGTACTGTCAGATGATTGGTTGATTGAGCCAAAAAAATAACAAGCAGGAAGTGGCAATCTCAGAACCTGATTGGCTGGTTGGTATTGTGCATGTCCCCCCAAATTAAATCTTCAATTAAGTGATGCGATACAGGGGGGATTTAACTTATTACTGACAAAATGACAGCTGAATCATAATTCAATGTTAATGAACGTTTACAGAAAGTCTGATAGGCCGGATTTCTCCCATTGTTCTCCACCGACCAATGAAACTTCAGAATTTCTTCTTGACAATTTGAATTGACCAATCAAATGCCTTAAAAATGAAAGGTATCTTATAATGCACTGTTGTTTCTATAAAACTATTTAGAAAGACTAAGATTTCTGTCTTCAGTATAAAATTACTTTTTTAAAGCCCGGCATACACGAGACCTATCCCCAGAGCCAACGGCCTCAATTGCCTGTTGTGTCAGGGGATAGCCCTTGTGTGATTTCGGTGCACACAGTGAGCAAAAGGTTCACCGAATTGATTTCAGTTCCTGTGGAACACCTTCTACAAGATCATGTGATCTTTCATGTGACAGGCCCACATAAAAATGACCATTTTGAACAGTCATATGTACAAATCATGTGAATATAAGATGCATTTCATTGGCCGGTCGAATAAAATGGCTGAGCTGTTAGCTTACATTAGCCGCACACGGTGAGGATTTCACCTCACGAGGCACGAATTATCTACAGATCAAGATAGATATTCTGCTCCCGGCTTCACAAGGCGAAAAACTCACCAAAAACTGTCCGCAAACGAGAGATATCCCCTGAACCAACAGGAACCTGAGGTTGTTGACTAAGGTGATACCTCTCAAGTGCACCTGGCTTTAGGTGCCATAAAGAACTATCTGAAGTCGAACTTTCAAAGAATTTCAACTTGTGTGAATTTTACCCTGTGGCCGTCCTCCATGCCAAGCCTGACAGCGACCACACCCACAGATGTAGACATGTCATTACTGCTGAACAGTATATCCTCAAACTGAGTCAGGTTCCCGGGTGATGCCTGGAAAGAAAGGAAGAGAAAACAGAAAATCAGCAAGTTCAAATCAATGTAAATTTTTCCACAGTCAGCGACTAGACAGTTATAACCATAACAATTTTTTTCAGTGAATGACAGAGATCTATAATGGGGTACAACATGCTCATGATTGTGTTCAAGATCTTAATATTCTGTCAACTAAATTTTCCCAAACAAGGGCCATAACTCTGGTCTGATTATCTCCCTTTGACCATGGGATAATAATAAGTCCGAAACACTGACAAGCTATACCAAAGCGGAAATTGAGTGTGCATAAAAAAAAAAATATCAAGACTTTTTAATCTCGATACAGCAAAAAATATGGTCAATCCCTTCCACCTACCTCACTGAAATATAAAGTTTATTCATTTATTTCGCTGGTTGTACCATTGAACGTCATCTGTGTGCAACTAAAAGTGACATCTAACCATTTTTTCCATTGCATCTTGCAGAATGTGGACGTCTCTTTTCTACCTATTTCAGGTTTAATTTCAGTCACATGACACCCCTTAAAACCTTGGCAGCTTCACTTAAATTTGGCAACTTCACTTAAATTTTCACTGGTGTCCATCTTGTGTTAGGACAATAAGATTTATACCCTATGGAAATGTTATTATCTATAGGCGAGCAAGATTCTTCGGGTGCACTCGACTGTCTGAGGCCGTGTCAGGTGATTGAAATCTACATGAAATGGCTAGATATGAAACATCTGCAAGATAAAACGACAGAGAGGTGCAGAAAATGGGTGCATATCATTTTTGGGAGTGAGTGATTGAGTGAGTGAATATGATTTAACGTCACTTTCAACTATATTTCATATCACGACGTTGGGTCGTATTCCTTTTCACACTTGGGAACCACATGGGTGGGGTCCTATTCCTTTTCACATCCAGGAACCCCACGGGTACCTCAGTCGCCTCTTACGACAAGCTGTCTGAGGAGCAGAGGCCTATTCTTACCATGACTCACATAGATGTGATGTGACGATTCAATACAAGAAATTAATGGATAAACGAAATGTCCCAATGAAGAAGGTGGAAAGATCACAGTATTTTTGAGGTAGCAAGCTTCAAAAGCTGTGTTTTCCATGTGCACTCCAACTTCCACTTTTGTTATATAGCTGAGAGTTCCGGTGGTTCCCGCATTTTCGGCGGGCGTCAGTATTTCGGACATGCTGTGATGAACTTTTGGAGACCTGGGCATGGCAATCTCTTTGTGACCAGAGGGATGTGTGGAGTTGGAACTGAATTTATGTTCGAGGTAGTGGTGGCCCAATACAGTGGGCTTTAGGGCAGCATCCTTTTGCTTGTCACTGTAGCTGACCCCATAGCTTGGATACAGGCTAAGCATATCCCAACTAACTTTTCTTGTGTTTTGTTTGAGCTATACACAGACGTATGCGTATGTTTGCCTGGAGATTGTGATAATCTTGTTTGTACATGGCATTGTTTTTAACAATCATTGGTTTATGTATATTTTTTTGTGTTTATGTATATATGTATTCATGTATGGAAATAAAGTAAAGTAAGTATTTCCAGCCCTGAAAATTACGCCATAATATACTTTCTGATAGTCGTGTGTTTTTTTTTATATATATATATATATATAATTTTTTTTGAATAGTGAGAAGGCACTGAACTCCAGTAGACCTGATATATCGTCTGGACACACAGAGATTATTATACCTTAAAAGCCACAGTCCAGTCGTTGTTTTTGCCGGTGGCCTTGTTACGGTAGACCTCCACCCTGTACTGTCGGACCAGGAGTAAGTCTCGGACCAGCGACTCAAAGTTCATCTTACTCAGTACCACTGACTCCAGCTTGTTTTGCCCTGGATGAGAAACAAATCAGAATCCATATTAAACTGATGAAGAATTAAAAGAAAGAATACCTCAAGTGAGGATTCCGGTTGAACAAATTAAATCACATAAAAAGTTAACTCATTGTATGTCCCACAATATCCCATATATATATACTTCAAAGGTGCCTTTTTCACACTAAATTATCAGCAAATGCTGAAGCAAAAATTCTGTGCACCATATCTTTTGACAAAACCTACATGTACATGTGCCATATATTTCTGGTCAGGTCATGCTTTAAGCAAAACATACATGGGATTGAGGGGTGGAGAGAAGGGAAGGCAGTTTGTTTATATGGTATGTGTGTGGATAGTTTACATTTCGCTCAATAAATCAGTTCACATGAATTCAGAAAAATCCTCTTCAGACACATACAGACATATCTATCCGCATGAAATGGTAGTAAAAAAGCAAATTGTCATCTATCTAATTTGCATAATAATAGGCCAAACATCCTTCGCGCTGTTTAAACAACATTGGCTGGTTCTTCAGATGGCAAATTAATTTTATGACATGGAACAATAGATAAATCAATGCGCCTGAAATTTTGATGCATTGGTTAAGAAGGAATCAAGTTATCGAGCAAAAACGACCTTTTTTACCTCCATTTTAGAGAGCGGGATCGCCCTAACCTGCTAAGCTAATTATGCCCCATGTACTTTTTTCTGTAACAGCTCTGACCACTATATCATTTTCCTATAATTATCAACATCAAATAATGATCATATAAGAGCTCTAGAACTCTGTATGATATTGAGGAGAATCCATCAGGATATGTTTACCTTGTCCCAGATACTTGATGACCCCTGACGTCTTGAAGACCTCCTTAGCCACAAACTGGGCATCTTGACCATGCACCGTGTAATAATCCTACAAATAAACAAGTTTACTCAGCCAACACAATAATCACTACGGTAATTCCCCTAATAATTCAATCACAGGAAGTTCACTTTTCAACTCTGTTATTCAAACACAGAGAATAAGTAACATTCCCAATCTTCATTCAAACCGAAGAAAAGTCATAAAATGACAAAATGTGACACCTTGTAGCTGGTGCCATGAAGTATATTCCCCAATATTAGCCATTTTTGCTGCACTTCCGGTGATCGAATTATATGGGGAATTACCGTAAGCCAGGAGTGCATTACCTACAATGTTAAACACCAAGTATATAATGAACTGAACAGAGGACTACGGGATTGGAAGGGCCGTGTGATGTGTTCAGACAGTTCAAAAAGGTTTCACTTTCAAGACTTTTCCGAAACACTGAAAATTATAACTTCAGCTATAGTTTAAAGAGTAAAGAAATCTACAATTCTTACAACTGATATAGTTTTGTCTCTACAACATGTCAGATCTGACAGTGAGAATCTTATAGTGGAAGGCAACATGTGGTATATTAGTTATTCGAACATACCATCAGTCTATCTCAATGTTATAGCATTGTATCGAACGTGGTGTTGAATTCTTGATAAACACCGGCAAACACCTGCAGTGCTGTGACATTGTCGGTTGGCGGGGGTAACTATACTGAGTACATGCATAATTTTATACTTTCCCGCAGTTTGTAACAATGTTCGCATTGACCATCTGGGAAGTGAGGCCTCATTCAAAAATTGTTTTGATCAATGTACAAGGCATACATTAAAAATATTTCATGCAATTTAATAAAATTTCGTAATAAATATTCGATTGTGCATGTCCGAATCGAAATAATGACCTCGGAAGTTGGTTCCAAGTTTCTGAGATAAACATCAGTTGGCACTGGGAACTTTGGGAAATTTGAAACCTCTTCCTCTGTCTTTATTTCTTAATCATAAAATTTCTGTTTCTGCAAACTTACAGTTCTGTCAAAGACTCTCAGAGTTGTGCTTGACTTCTGCAGATGAAAGGAAGAACAACAAAATGAATAGTTCATGGTTCATAAACATTTGCATCAAATGTCGGAGTTGTTTTACTTATAAGTAGGAATATCCTGTTGACAAATATATTGATTATACATTGTTTTGAATAGATTTGGAAATTTCATTTGGATGATCAAACAATATATTATTGTAATATTGCATGGTTAATTTTGCCATCCGACGGCAAAGGACAATACAACTTTGAGCTACAACTTAAAAACTGAATTGACAATGGAAAGGAAAGTCTTCTTGATTTCTCTAATACCTTAATTTTGTCTAATTCACAAGACTAATCAAGGCCTTGAATTCTAAATTGTCATTTCAAGGCTTTTTGAGGTCTTCGAGATAGTGTATGAACCCTGATAGTTATCTCGCTAGTGAAAGATGTTATCTTGCTATAGTGACACATTATCTTGCTATAGTGACACATGTTATCTCGCTATAGTGACACGTTATCTCGCTAGTGACACATGTTATCTTGCTATAGTGATGCATGTGATCTCGCTAGTGACACATGTTATCTTGCTATAGTGACACGTGTTATCTTGTTATAGTGGCATGTTATCTTGGTATAGTGACATGTTATCTCGCTAGTGACAAGTTATCTTGCTATAGTGACATGTTATCTCACTAGTGACATGTTATCTTGCTATAGTGACATGTTATCTTGCTATAGTGACACATGTTATCTTGCTATAGTGATACAGCTGTGTACTGTTGCCATTTTGAAGTAAACAGTAAGACTTATCAGAACAAATGTAGGAAGCTCATCAAAAATGTACAACTTTCAGCACTTTTATTTGGGAAGACATAACATTAAGTGCATGTGCAATGGCCTGAAATTTCAACTTCAATCATCCCAGACATCTGAGGATGATAGAAACTGACAACAGAGTGACATCTGTTGATGAAGAGAATGAATGGCTACCAACCCATTTGTGCTTACCTCCTGTACCTCATGGTGACTGCACGGTACTGGTAGGGAAAGGGAAAGTTGCGTTCCTGCTACTTCAAAGAAGGAATCTTTGAAGCAGCATAGAACTAGACACCCTCCATCCACCCTATGAAACATTGAGGACAGCACACAAGACACAGACAGGACACTTACCTAGTGCAATAAAGACAAGTGATATTACAGTGCTAGACATCACATTATCAAGTTCCTGTTGCTTCTTAGCAAAATGTATTGAAGCAACAGGAACCCATGCCCAACACTATGAAAGGAGCTGGACAGAGGAAATAAATGCTCAAGGAAGTTGACAAATAGGTATTTTATCCACACCAGTGCAAAACGATAGGTCACATTGACTTTTTGAAACAGAAATCATCCTGGTGGTCAAAATATAAGCAAAAGGAATTTTCAATTCGATAGCTAAACCCTAATGTCAATATCACAAAATCAAATGTCTGTAGGGTTTAGCTTTTTAAAATACTCAAGACCTGGCATGTCTACTTATTATGAAAATTGTTTGATAATAATAAGTAGAAAACCCCTATTTTTTTCATAAACACAACAAACTGTAAAATGACCTCAGAATCCACCAAGCTTCCAAGCACCTACCCCTTCCCAGTGAATGACAGCCAGGATAGTCCAATACAATCATGGGTGACTGACAGCCTTTCTTTCAATATTTGGATGTTTAACTGGGCTGTACTAACCAGTAGACATCAACATATTCAGCCTTTTGTTAGTGCTGTAGCATGACTGCCCGGTTATTGGACACTCTTTATGAATAAGAGTCTGTAGGTCGGCCATGCAACCACGTATGGCCGAGAAAGTAACACTGGATAAAGGACTACATCTTTAGTGATAAATCGTCATAAAAAAATATTGAAGAAAAAATACGGGGAGAGACTGGGAATAGTTGAAAGGCAGGGACCATCCACGGTATGAAAATGCAAGTTTGCGCCCAGTTATTGCAGGGACTACAGCAGGGCAGCCATAAGGCCACTTTGGCCTTGCTGGCATCTAATTAGATAATAGGTAATTAGATGCCAGCAAGGCCAAAGTGGCCTTGAAATGGCTGCCCTTAACATTTTATAATTCATACCCTGTTATTGGACACCTTTTCAGTGATGGATTTATTTGAAACTAATCCACTTACTGTAAAATTGTTTGTCTCCCAGTCTTTAGTAAACATCCAAGAATATTTAAACATGAATCCGCACTGTAGCCCACAAATGAGTTTTGGAATGAGCGTCGAAGATTCAACCGGTCCCAAATTTTGCAGTTTTTGGGAGTGTCCATTATCCTTGGCTGTCAATCAGTGCTATTGCCACTGTGAGTCACATGTCATGCTATCGTAAACTGGCTGCTCCCCGGAATTGCTCTGTTTTCAGACGGAGTGGCGGGAGAAATATACATCGTCTGCCAAACGCCGGTCGCGTTGCACACTGAGATTCAAATTGAAGATTCTCCATATTTGTGGGAACATTTTCAACCAAATTTCGTTGAATTTAATCAAACCTGCAATCAGGAATGAAACTCTGAAACTGGAGGAAATTTTCTGGTGCATTTTTTCACCCAAATTTGTGAGACTATTTCCGACCCGCATCAGAACTTAACGTGAACAAATTCCGTGAGTAAACAGAAATTTATCAGCGTGTCTTTGTAACTCAACTGTAAAATTAAATTTGTATTACAGGTGTCATGTAATATTCCCAGAAAATAGCCCCGCTGGGTCTAGGTGTCCAATAATAGGGTCTGTCCAATAACCGGGCAGTCATGCTAAATCACAAACTGATTTTCTGAAGTGTGATTACACTCCTCCACTCCAGTTTATAACTTGCAGAGAATTTCAATTGACGAGTGCTGTTTTCCACACTCCTGAACTAGTGTGGGAGTGTGATCATACTCCTCTAAACAAAAGACTGTAAATTAAAGGAGGACGTATTCCAGTCACTGTCACAACCATGAAGCATGGCCGTGGCATAACAAGGTTGTTGTTGTTGTTGCAAAATGTAAACAAATCGTGCATGAATTTCAGTACCTCTGGCAGGCCTCTGTGAAATGACAGGAAGCCTAGTTCTTGAATATTATCTGCAAGAGAAAAAAAAATATTTTAACTGAACTCATACAGACTTACAGAGTTTTACAAATGACATAGTATATCTACAGTTTCTAACTTTCTTACCGAGCTGCAACTGTTGATTTGGTTGCACCGCCATGCTTGAGATCTGGCGGGAAATGTTGGACATGACGTCATGTACCACGTGCTCATGCTATTTTTGGAAAATGTGGTATTCCCCCAAAACTGAGACCATTGAAGGCAAACGTTAAAGGAAATGTCGATGTCGGTAACGACAGCAACCTATATCTTCCAAAATACACTCAAAAAAAAGGAGAAAAATCAACATATTTCATTAAAAAAAAGAAAAAAGAAAAAAAAAATAATAATACAAAAAAAAAAATTAAAAAAAAAAAAATTAAAAAAAACCCGTCCGTATTAATCTTAATCTCGGGTATGCAGTGATACCAGTCTCGGTAAACTCAGATTTCAAATCAAACCCACATTAATTAGACAAAGTAGCACATTATCTACGGTGCAGTATTCAAATTTGGCATGATTTCCACACAGAAACCGCGAAAACATCAAAGGGTTTACTCCCGCCGAGGAATATGGCATTGTTAGGCGATAAACAATATTTAAAAAAATCGTGCCGTGCGAAGCTGTTAATATCCGTGAACTAAACGTCATTCTTTGTCAAAGTGAAAAGGCAGAAATTGTCGTGATTGGCTTATTATGGGATCTCGTAGAATATCGGCGAACATATCACGCCAATTTTTCATAGCATCACGTCTATAGACGACGGTGTTCTCCTGATTCACAAATTGGTTTACTCAGATCGGCAGAGATACAATAATTTTCCGAAACAGTCGTACCGGGTACTCTTAGTAAATTATACGTTATGCAAACGTTAAACACAATGACACTGCTTCGTGTAATATTCTCTCTAAGGGCAGCTATAGGGTTAATATATTCGCATTGAAGCTTAATTCTTCGAGAACAAAATACCGGCTGTTCAATTTTATTCTGAGTCTCCTATAAGGTTGATTTTACGAGAGGTAGGCCTAATTTTATTTACTCTCTCTGGTTGGCCGACATCGGCGCCGCTCTCGCGCCATTACTGGCATGCTATCTGAGTTCATTGACAAATAAAGTTGAATCTGAACTAATTCACTCCAGACCTCTGATTTACGGTGTCGCTGTTTATTTTCCCAATCAGTATCCTGACAGAAGGAAGATTTGAGGACGAATTTTTTTCTTTTTGCATCGAAATAATAGGCCTATAAGCATTTGAAACTACAAGGGATAAAATATACGGTTTAAGTATAATCAGAAATCCATTAACTAGTCAACTTGATTAAGTGGGCTTCTGGTGTAATATTAATTCAATTCAATAAGATTGGCAGTGAGATGGCACATGAATTAATGAGACTGTAAGTGCTGTTGACTTATTTGGTATCGGTAATATGACTATACCATATGAACCATCACCGACCACTCGGTGGTTTCCCCGGTACGGTACTTGACGTCCGGATCACAACCGGTTGGTACACCACTACTGTGACGTATATCCGAGATTCCGTTCCACTTCTATAGTAGGCCCATTATATGTCGGTCGGGTCAACGGTCATAAATGTGATAGATTTAATGACAAGATATTGCCATGCAAGATAAATTGTTCTCACAATAATCCAGAGCCGCTGGCTTTGAAAATATTTAATTCCACACAATGCATGACATGCGTGAGCCCGGTAATATCCGAGAAGTTGCAGCATGTACTTGTTGAATCTGAATTGAATTGAACTGAATGTTTAACAGAATAGAGGAAAATTGGACTAAACATTTAACAGGATTGTTTTTATCCCGATGTAAGTTACACAATGTCACAAAAAAGCAAAGGCGTCATTGTATACAATGGTGGAAAATACAGACAGCTGAGAGCTCAAGTAGGGGAGATTGAGGTACACTGGGACAATTTTCACCTTTTTGCAAAAATCTCTGTCATTATTGTCATGTATTGTAGTCTTCTACTCTCGTTATAACTTATATTTAGTATGACATAGTCATGCAAAAAATTCTGAAATATCTCTTATACTTTTCTCCAGAATTCGTTTTTAAAAACGTAAAAAATGTGTCCCAGCTTGCCCCGATATGGGGTACACTGGGACACCCACTGGGGTGCGATGGGACAATAATCAAAATACATGTTATATCAACTATATACTGATCTGTTTCATCTGAGCTTAGAACATTCAACAGTGATGGTTAAGTTAGTTGCTATATTAGATCCCTGCATGCTTCTCGTAAAATATTTCCCAGGGACCAAATTTGAGGAAAAAATATTTTGTATGATTTTCATTCCAACGAATGCAATTGACTTTGAAAGTGTTAGTAAAACTCATCAAATCTGATAGGGTTAGCAATTATTATAATCTAGGAAACAGAATAACGCAGTTTGATACCATTTTAGTGTCAAAGAAAATTTCACCATTCGATTACTATTGTCCCAGTGTGCTCCAGGAAAAGTGTCCCAGTCCGCCCCAGGTGCATGATATTTTCCATTTTATGAAAAAAACTAATACATACATCTGAGATAATAAATATTTTTAATTTAAATTGTACCTTTGTCCATCATTTTTCAGTAGTAACAAACAGCAATGAAGTACTGCTGAATACTTGGTATAACAAAATATCATCCTTAGTCTTTTTTTGCTCGTAACGATAGTTTTTGTCGGGTTTACCAAGGGTAAACCCTACATTAGTATCACTTTTCAGTTTTTCTTTTTTCTTCTGCACATGTGTAGTTTTGATCTCCTGCACGGAGACTGTTCTCATTTGATGCCCCTTACAGCATTCATAAAAAATACCGTACTTCTGTCTGACAGTCATATACACATGTGCAATGCACGGTACGGTAGCTTGTGCATTGAATGTGATAATTGATACATTATCGCAGTAAATTTTACCTTTACAATTTCCTTTAAAATTTGCCTTTCCAATCTATTTTATCCGGTATCATTTGTTACGGTGGAAAGGGTGCGCCGTAGTCATTCTCCAGGCGTAACCACGTAGCGATTTTTTGTGGATACAAATTATGTATGCGTATCCACATTTTAAAATCACCGAAAACAAGAAATTTCCAAATTGTGGATACACATGATTTTTTGGTGATGTATCCACATTTTTACTTCCACCTTACTTGATCAATTATCAGCATGAGAACTGAATAAAATTGCGACAAAACTCTGGCAGAAATTTTGGCGAAAGTTTTTGGGACAGATTTCGTTATTTTTTCAAGTGTCTGACGTGTCTTCTCCGTCGATCTTCTTCAACAAAACGAAATAGGAACGACTGGCACTTTTGCACAAAACTCTTTTACATATCTGATTATGGTTACAAAGAATAAAAAGCTGGGGTGTTTTCCTTTTGCTGGTATGGATGAGAAAGAGATACGATATTTCGATCCCGTCAACGCTGAACTTTCATCCCAAGTCTGAATTTCCCAGAGTACAAGTAATCGTGAATTTGATTGGCTGAACAGTACATATTGGCTCCGCCCACACGTTATTCAACCAACCAGTAAACTTTTTACACGACATATGAATTCAATGAAACTAAATAAGATCGGCCCGTTTTCTAGATTTATAGTTTTTCTTTCCAATCCATATGAATTTAAAGGCATTTCTGTAAAACCGTGATTATTTAGCATTTAAAATAACACTATGAGTATGGCAGTATCTTGTTTTATAGTCCAGAGTTCTTAGAAAAATGATCGTGGAGTAGGAGAATAGCGAATTTTCTGAACTTGTCGGAGATTGCGACGTCTGAAGATTTTCTTGTCTGGATGTACTTTTAGTAGATTCATTTTCTCAGATTAAATAAGTATGGAAATTATATAAATGTGGATCTCTTATATAGGATGCGTATCCACATTTTACAAAAGTCGAAGTTTTATGCTCTAGATAAAAATGTGCATACACATCCTATATAGAGATGTATCCACAAAAACCTTCTATATTGCGGTCACGCCATTCTTCATGGTCCATCGACAACCGATCCGTAGAACTTTTGTTGTAAGATCACAAAGGTGGTGTTAGCTTTAGATATAGGGAATCGTCTTCAATGCATTTTTGATACACACAGCTTATTTAGACTGAATATTTCAGAATTATTTGTTGCTCAAATTGGTTTTGGATAAAGGTGTCCTATTTTTGTAACAAAAAGAAAATCTGCACCGAAAAGTGCATAAAAATACGAAAATAAGCCAATGAACCTATGGTGCGCCATAAATCCGTGTTCGTGCATCTGCAGCCCTTCATTATTTCGTGTCTTGTAATTCAGCATGTACAGGCTGTACAAAATGGTCCATTTCATATCATTTTGATAAAAGTGAAAGTTTGGCCCTACAAACCGAACAGCTTGAGGAAGATTCCTTATGTAAAGCGAACACCACCTTTCCTCGCTTAAATGATCACAAATATGGGACTAATAAACCCCTCTGATGCAAGTAAACCCGACATCAGTATTTTAAGTACTTTGATTATCAATATAGGTGTTGTATGGGGGTGGTAGCTTTCTGCTGATAATATTGTAATGTGCTTCCAGTACTTAACAAAGGAGCTATAGACGGCTTGTCCCACTGTGCCCCATGTCCCACTGTACCCCAATCTCCCTATAAATAGACAAATTATAGAATACGAAGAGATAAGATATATACAATTTTCAAGAGAAACTGTATTACAAAAGTCAAGAAAAAAATAATCTTTTACTCGAGATTTATTATCGGTGGAGACGTTTTGTCGGCGTCGAGGCTGTTGTTAAATATAAGATGGAGCATGCAATCTATAAGTTGGCCAGCGTGCAAATGTAATTAGAGGAAGTATCAGTTGGGGCGAACAATGATTTGCGATATGTGGTACATGCAGAATTAATTCATATGAAATATAAATATATTAAATTGACCTTATACTTGTACAAGGTACGACTCGGCTATCGAAGTTTGGAAACAGGCATGGATAGGCAGAATACGTGGACATTTAGTTCCAGTTAAGTTGGACGATGAATTGGAATAATAAGCGGTTCTGTCATGTAGAGATTGATGCCGGCTTGTCGGGTTGGGTATAGTGCTGACCTCGAATAGCTTCGTGAAATTGTGTCGAAATTTGAGCGGTAAGAGATAAGGATGGTGGAACTATTCCTGGGTAAAAACAGAGAGTACCCTATTTCTTCTAATTTTTCGAACAGCAATTTTAGATTTAAAAGCGGAAATAAACCATCTATATGTCAACTGAGACTACTGTGGATTGGATATGTTATTTATTCCAAGAACTGAAAATATAGCTGATTAAATTTGTAGAATTTCTCTCCACAGATGCCTGAAGTTAAGTTTTGCCGTGTGAATAATTAGACGAAATAGGTAATTAATTAGATTCAATTCTTCAATTCCGTAATTCAATGCGTATTTCCAAGTTAAACCGAAAAAAACCCAATGCGTGTATGTGTTTTTGGAACATGAATAGTGACGTGAAATGGTTGGGAACGTACGTGTTACCCCATGCACATAGTGTTACAGTATGATATGTAAGAGTAAAATAATGAATAATAAAGCATGATCAGTGTCTTTTTATTGATGAAATATTTGATGTTTTTATTAACACCGTTTCTTGATAGTTTGGATGAGAGATCAGCAATTTGAGTTTGCCTCTACAGTTAACCATTAAGATATACCTAGAAATTTTAAGCTTGTAACATTTTCAATCTCATAATCAGCTATTTATATAGCAATCTTAATAAATTAATATCCTATCACTGCTCCTCAATCGTACATGTCGCTAGTAGTAGGTAAAGCACGGGACGAGCCGTATTTTCCAGGGAGGTAACTCTTGGTCCCCTTTTTTCCAGGTTAAAGGTATAGGGCACGCCCCATCGCCTTTCACCTCTGGGGCGCCTGGGGTGCCAGGGGGCGCCACCAGCTCAAGGTCACGTGGAGGTCAAAAGTAGTTCCGGCAACCTGTAACCTTTGTATTCCTCCGCGGACAGAAAGTAGTCTCAGTGGGTTTTTCCCACAATGTCGTGGGTGATCAAATTCTCCGGCAATCTCCGGCAATCTCCAGGGCCGACAGGGGTTCCTAGTGTACCGATTGGGTTGTATGAGGTATCAATGTGAAGCATTCGTGAAGGGGCATCTGATGGGGTGGGTGTGGGGTTGAAAAATCGTCATTCTGCGCATGCGCGGTAGACCAAGGGTATGAAAATAGACGTTTTGGGGTCTAGGGGAGCCCCTAGTGGTCCGATGGAGTCGAGTGAAGTATCAATGTGAAGCCTATGTGAGGGGGCATCCCACTGGGTGGGTGTGGGGTTGGAATATGGTCATTCTGCGCATGCGCAGTAGACCAAGGGTATGAAAATAGACGTTTTGGGATCTAGGTGAGCCACTAGTGGGTCGATGGAGTCGTATGAGATATCCATGTGAAGCCTATGTGAGGGGGCATCCCACTGGGTGGATGTGGGGTGGGAATATCGTCATTCTGCGCATGCGCAATAGACCAAAGGTATGAAAATAGACGTTTTGGGATCTAGGTGAGCTCCTAATGAGCCGATAGAGTTGAGTGAGTTATCCATGTGAAGCCTATGTGAGGGGGCATCCGATTGGACTAGGGTCTCGGCCGTTGTCCACAGTCTGCGCATGCGCAGACAGGGAACTATGGGAAAAGGGTGTGGACATAGACGTGTTAGGGTTTAGGTGAACCCCTAATGATCCTGTGGTGTCGTATGAGGTCTTATTTTGAAGCTGTCACGAGGGAGCATCCGCCTGGGCTAGTGTGTCGTTCGTTGTCAATAGTCTGCGCATGCATGGTTGAACGCCGACTGTGCGTGTTTTTGGAAATACGCTTGCTTTTAGAAACAGTAACGCCCATCAACGCTTAGCTTAACGCTTCAACACCCTGGTGAATTAGCTCAGAAGCTCTGATTTCCATGGAATTGACACCAATTCATCGAAATGCAGTGACGCCCGTCAACGCCCGTCGTTACACCTTAACGCCCGTTTCAACGCCTTAACACACTTTCTTAACGCTTTCACGTCGTTTAATGATGCGTTCGAACAAATGTTTCTTTTGTGCTATTGCTCTGACATACGCCGCTTTCCAGTTCATGCCCGAGGTTTTCAACATCGACGCTGTTCTTTTAATTTCCATATGGACTGGGTCCTTATCCAACAATTTCATATGGGTCAGTAAGTCGGCATACCGCTGACGTAAAGCCCGTCGTAGTCTGGGTGCCAATCTGTTATGGGCTAAAATTGCGGCTTCCTCTTTCGAATACCCTTTGCGTTGAAACTTGTTTTCTGTGACCCTCAACGTCTTGCCCATCTCGGCATTCATACTTTCTTTGAACAAATCCTTCCATAGCCTCGAGTTCACATTATGTTCATTCCCTTGTACGGGTTTGAGTTGGTCCTTCACGGTTGGGTGATATTCCGGAACTGATGGTATGAAGGGACCCCGCTGTATGGGGGTGGGTTGCTGCCGCTGCTCTACCAGCTGTGGACTCGGTGGATGGTGTCGGGGTATATGACGTTGCGGTGATCCCTCGCCGGGTAGCAGGTGGGTCGTCAGCCGGCGATCTTCGGGGGTATGGGCTTTTAAATCTACGAATAGGTAGCCGTACGGACGACTTGTTGCCCCTTGAAACGCCTGCATGAAATGGTCGATCTTCTGAGGATAAATTCGACTACCAAACACACGGATTTGTGCTCTGTCAATGGGATTGGAGAACAACACAAAGTATTGGCAGTTCAAGGCAATATCTCTGGACGCCTTACCTTGAGGAAAGAGATTCTGGGTCAAATAGATGACGGACAGATTCCTATGATGGGATCCTTTAGTAAACAAGTCGGCAACGTGTGAATTGTCCTTGGCCGCACTCATCAGATCATCTAGCACTACCACGTTGGTTTGCTCGGGGTCAAAGTAATACGGTTCGTCTATGTCGTGAGGAATTCCTGGGACGAAACTCACATTCTGTAATCGCGTAGTTTCGTAAGCGGGCTGCCATTGGCTATAACACCAAACAACACGTGTCGGAGCTGGGGTTGCCACACCTTCCTCTAAGAACATCATCACCCAGGACGTCTTTCCACATGCCGTAGGGCCGCTCACCGTCATCGTATAGGGATGCTCTACTGCACTTGTTGGACCTATAGCGGGACTCGGCGGTGTCTCTTGGTTGTGTTTGCCTTGAATGTGCCTGAGCATACCATCGCGACAAGAGAAGGTTCTCTGACAGAACATACACGTACACGACATGTTGATCTGTCGACCAATACATAAGGACTGATGAGGGACACATGTTCATTCTTATATGTACAGACACCACCACCAACACCACCACCACACACTACCACCACACACACACACACACCACCACCACCACATTCCACCACCACCACCACCACCACCACCGCCACCACCGGGCGTTGACGGGCGTCAACGCCCGGTGGTGGTAGTGGGAGCTCCCGTGTAGCAGAGTTCTTGGATCGGAGCTCTTGGAGCTCAAAGCCTGTGGAGCTCAGAGCTCGGAAGTGACATTTGCATATGACCTCTGTGAGGTCACTTCTGCTTCCGTTCACGTGACCGGAACTGACCTTTGACCCATGCGCGCAATTTTTATCCGGTA